>VXBX01007003.1:202628-238704 GCA_013400415.1 Scytalopus superciliaris | reverse complement strand
GCACCGGGCAGGGCCGGGCCGGGCAGCGCCTCGGGACCCCGCCGGGGCGGCCACCGGCAGAGACCGCCCGCCCGGGGCAGGAACGGCAGCGAACCGGCGTGCGGGCTGCGGTTCGGTCCCCGTGCCCGGCCCTGGCAAACGGCGCTGGGCGGAAGAGCCCGCGGCCGCTCCAGCCGGGGCTGCCCTTGGCCGGGGCCGGGCCGTGACTCCCGGGCAGCTGCCGGGCACAGCTCTGTGCGCACACACCGCCCGCTGCCGAGTGCTCAGCGGGAGCCCTGGGGCACCAGATGTGCGTTCAGCCATCGTGCAAACCCTAGGCAAGCAGGAGTTGGCAGCTGATTGCGATGTTGGACATTTAACTATGTTATGCGTCCCCATGGGGTTATTACCCCGTGTTAAATGCTTGTCTTTGGGCTTGACAAATAGATTTGTGTTCATAAACATGTGCGTGCACATACGCTATAAACAACTTATAACTAACTGTGTAGTATGGTATGGTTATACATATATAGATACAAATTGCTTATAGTGCAGTTTAAAGCAAGCTTATTGAAGTGGCATTTTAGCATTATTTACACTTCATCAGCGCTCAGTGGTGCTGTGTAATTACACAGAACAAGGGAGAAGTCAGATGGATTATTCAGAGCTTTTACAAAACTGGTGTGCAAGTCAGGAGGTTTTAGCTGAGTGCTAGGAAAGTGAGATATTTCAGTTAACCTGTTAGTTGTAGTGGAAAAGTTGGGTGGTAGTAGTTGATTTCCATTTGAGCCGCGATATGGGAAGTAAGTTTTGAGACAGGCATAATACAAGGTTTTTGGAGAAACAGAAAGAAATGTCAGAACTTGGCAAACCCCTCATGGCAAAAGTGAGAACAATAGAAATGTACAAAATTCAGAAGTGGAGTGTTGAATGGAAGAAGAGTGGAATCAGTGAGGGTGAGGAAGGTTTGACTGGGCTTTGTAAGTCTGTAGAAGACAAAAAGGTCCTGAATTCGTACATCAGGTAGAAATTATGAATGTGCATCATTAGCGTGGAGCATGTGAGATTCAGGGTGAGAGCAGGCAGCTGTTGAAGAATGACCTGAAAAAGTCCAGAGAAGAGCTAGTCTGAAAAAGAATGGTTTGATCAGAAGCTGCGTTTGGTGCTTTGAGAATCAAGTCCTGTTTATCCGCAGAGGTGTTTGTAAATAACTTTTCAGTTTCTGGTCCTCCTGTGGTGCTGGAGGAGTTCTCAGCCTGTTGTCTTAGTAACAGTATCTTTCACCACTCAGCATTGTTATCTCCATCCCACCTTGGTGTCTGCCCCCTGTGCATATAATTGTGTAGATACCCAGGAAAGCAGTGCAGTGGGGGTTTTGTGTGGCAGTGGTTTGTGCTCATCCTTGTCGAAGCAGCAGTTGCTTTGCTCTGAAGAAGTCATGGCTGGAGAACCAATTGCTGCTTTGCTGGTTGTCAGAGCTGCTCAGCACTGGACTTCTGTGTCTGTTGAAATGAGCTGCACTGCCCTGTTCATCAGAGTTCTTACTTGAACTGGTCCCTGTTTTCACTGCCGGTGTACAGGCTGTTGCTTTTGCTGATGTATTCCATAATTTATTTCAGTGTGTAGTGACCTACTGGAAGGTGATGGCTCCTTGAAAGATACACCCTGGGACAGCATGTGCCAGGGTCACTTCGGCATAATAACAGTTGTAAAAACAATTCTGAGAAGTCATGTGAAACGAGGGGGAAAAATTAATCACTTGATGCATGAGTCACTAGCTAATTAACCGGAGCCTTCTTTCTCCAAACAAATGCTGTCTTTTTAAAGTGACCCGAAGTGCTAATGCCAGGTAGTAAGACCAAAATGTTTCCATTTTCACCAGAAAAAGCTCCAACAGCAGATAGATTTAGCCAGATAATACCAGGAACAAATGCAATCACAGTGATTCCTTCATGGAAAAAGGGAATGGAAAGAGCCCTGTCGGGCGTCTCCTGTAGCTGCATGTGCATCCCTGAGGTACCCTAGTTAAGAGAGAGGCACACAGCAGTTCTGCAGAACGTAAGCTGGAGAAATCTTAGTGCTTTTTATTAGTGGCTTCCTCCTCACATTAAACTCCTTCCCTCATTTCTTAACCTAAAAGACAGAAGGATAGAGTAATACAATTTTTTTCCTTAATTTTGCAGCAGTTGTGAAATATGGACTTGGCACCTGTCATGGAAGAGAGCTGCAGATGTGTTTTCTCACAGCAATTTGTTTTAGGACAGGCCTTCTAAACTTTTCTTTTGTTTTAACTTCACAGTAAACTGGTCCTGAGCAAATAAATATCTGGTTTTGCTCCAGTCTGAGGCTGTTCCTGTCTTAACAATTTATTTTCTGGTATGCTCGGAATGCCTTTAACCACTTTTTTAATAAAGCACCCAGAAAAACATTAGTGAGCAGAGGGGAACTCAGGTCACTTGATACTCTGTTTGTGATTGACTCCATGTTATCTGGGACACTATGGAAAGTGGAAAGAATTCAGTCAATACAGGAACTACCACATGTGCTGAGGATTGTGGTGCTTTAGATGGCTAACCCAGCAGAGTTAAGTTGAAGTTTGTCTTGCTGATCCCAGCTTAGGGCTGACTCTGCACAATCCAGATCTGAATTAGCAGGGGCCAGTGCTGGACCAAGATTAAGCACTGTAGCATTCAGGGTGACTCTGCAAAGTCTGCACAGTGCTTCCTGCTTTCCCTTCCTCTCCAGACCTTGGGCAGGGGCTCCAATGGGCCCTGCCAGAAGCTGGTTTTGCAGGACTGTTAGTCCAGGATCATTGATCCCTGCAGTGGACCGGCAAGCAGGGTAGCTGTGTAGTGCTGTGCTAGAGCTTAGCAGCAAGTCACCCTGGCTGCCTGCATCCTTGGCACAGCTAATCATAACCCTGCTGAACTGTCCATCGATCACTGAGTTGACTCTGTGTTAATATCCAAGAAGCCAAGTCCATTAATAAGCTTGGATAATTAAACTGCCAAGGGGTCAATTCCAGGTCTGGTAGTAATTTTGATATGAACTGTTCACTCAGTCCTACAGATGATGTGCCAAGCTTAATTGTATCGTTGGTCCTTGGTCTCTGTTTGTCTTACCACACAGATCCTCAAGTTATTCTGATATGTAAGATCAGTTTTATCCCCTCCTGCTTGCTCTGCTAAAGCTGAAGTCAGGGCTTATATGCAAACTTCAGATGCTAAAGGTACAAAGGAAATCTTGACATTCATGTCTTACCTTAGCTGCAGGATAATGGTGCTTTGAGCTCTTGAGTATCTGTTGTTTTAAACTAGTCAAATTCTTTTTTGTCAGGGTTACTGTGACATTTTCCTTTTGGTTTTAAAGAATACTTAGGTTCTCTAGACCTTCAGGTTCCATGTAGGGAAAGCAACTGGAGTATCTTTGAAATGTCTTTTACTTCTGAGGACTGTTACGCTGAGCTAGGAGTGCGGTCAATAATTACGTGATATGACTGAAGCATGATAAGAAGATGGAATTCCTGGCTTACTGATGTTGATAGAAATTTTGCCATTGAGGGGAATTCTGCCCTTCTGGAGTTCAAAGGCTCCATAGCTTTAGAACAGCTTTTAAAAAACCCTAGATGCTGCATTCCTGATTGTAGGAATAAACCTCATGGGATGTTTTTTCATCATATCCAGTAGCTACCCTTGACCTCATTCACAGCAAGTTGTATTAGAAATCTTTTCCTTCTTGAAGAAGAAAGGGTGCATGAGAAGGTCAAAACAAGTGAAGCCACAACTGAAAACCAAAAGCATCGAATTTAACATCACTGCACCAGAAAGCACCCTGGGAGGAGACAAAGCAAAGAGAAGGGTGTAGGTGCTCTCACCATCTCCTGCTCTGGCACACTATGGGAAAGTAGCACGCCTGCAGACTGGAGCATGGGAATCGTGGGTCCTGTCTGATTCAAATCTCATGGAAAACCCAAAGTCCTTCTAGGATGGGTCTGTCTTCTTGCAATACTGATATATCCTCTTCTCTCTTACAGGGGACCTGTACTCTGGCAAGATGCTCTCTGTCTGGTGAGTCTAACACTTTTATTTTGTTTCAAACTACCGAGAAAGAACAGAGCTGATGATGGAGGTTGGTAATAGGCTTGATTGTGGTTTATTTCAGTCAGTCATGTAATGAAGAAACAGTGGAATGAATTAAATTTCCATATGAGTGCCTCCCTTGCTTCATGTACATGCTGCCTGATCCCTTTCACAGCAGCAGCTCAGTGTATTTCGAGCATTGCAGTGCTTGAAGCATGTGCTGTTGCAGAGCCCTAGTTCTCTAATAAACTCCTTTGAAAAGGATGGGTGAATATTAAGTGACTTGTCAAATCTGGTTTGCCTGTGAACTTCACTTTGCTGCTTAAACTGGTTTTTCTTAGAGCTCTGTTTTTTCTAGCTGTACTATGTTTATATAATATTACATCACTCACTTCTGATTCCACTTTGAGAAACCAGTTAAATCAGCGTACCTTTTTTGGTTTCTAGAGTTCCAATTCAGCCCTTTAGTAGGAGATGGTGTAAAAATTATATTGCTTTTTAAAAAAAAACTAGTGGGGAATGGCTCTTCCTTCTGGCATTGTGTAATTGAGATAATTATGTTCTCCAGTTACTACGCTGATGCTCTTTAAGATCAGTCTGGAAAACTGCCCAGTGCCCTATAAGAGGCAAAGGACAGAAGTTCAGTTTGTAATAAAAATTGCAGTGTCAGGGCATGTGAGCAGTGTGGGAAGGATACAGTGGGGTATGTGAAACTGAGAAGGTATGCAAGTACTTCCCTTTTGTGAGTTTTGGAAAATAAATTCTCTGGATGGGGGATGGACAGAGAAGAGGAATGATGGTGGCTGGCTATTCTGCCCTACACCCTCTTTTCATTCTTTTTTTCCTCCTTACCTGTCCATGAGACTGTGAGGTGCCTCATAGAAGGCTGATGCCTTCCTCCTACCCTTTGTACTCAGCAGTCCTGGAGGTGTTCTTCATAACTGTTTCCTGGTTCTGTTCTAACCGAGGTGGCTGCTGCTTTGTTTGCCCTTTTCAAAGTTGTCCTTACTAGCTTTGAGGTCAAGATATAACTGTTTTTTCCGTCCCTGTAAATCTCTAGATGAAGACAAGACCACTGTTCCTGGCAACCTCTGGGCAGGTTTGATGACACTGAGGTGTCTCTGCATGGCTGTATTCCCCACCTAGTCCCAAGCTTCTTTCAGGGTGGACTGTGGTGTCCTCTGCATTCTTTTACCTGACAGGGACACTTGAGGGCTGAATAATGTTCCTGTGGGGTAACTCCCTTCTCATTCACAGGTGTGGCTGGGAGCCAGGGACTGGCTTACGCAAACAACAGGAAGCTTCTGTAAGTATCCCCAGGAAAGCTGTAATGTGGAGAGACTGGGGCTGCTCTAGCCCTGATAAAATTTGGGGGCTGAGAACTAGAATATGGTTGGCTGTCATGAAATCCTTGTGCACAAAAGAGGACCATAAACTAACCCTAACAAAATATAAGTTTTGCAGGTCAGGGACTGAAAAGAAGCTCTGTCTGGAACCAGATACCCAGGGCAGGGAAGGGATAAGAATGAGGAGACTGGTGACTAGAGGTGTTTGCTCTGTGATGGTCTCCTGGGAGGTTTTCTGTCAGGAGAAGTGGGGTCATTTACAGAGCTGTTGTTCATATGGCAGGATTTACATTGCTGAGGTGGTCTTGTAAAAATGTATTTAGGTAAATAACCGTAAGAGCACTGATACACTGAAATACTGGTCTGTTTGTACAAAGTAACTTGTGCTAGAGGAAATGCTAAAGCATGTTTGTTTCAGTTTTCCAAATGTGATGTCAGTAGATACAAAAATTATCCTTTGAAACACTTGTATTGCCAGCTCCCTGTGAAGAAATATGATGGAGAGAAATTTGTCTCTTGGATATGTTGCCATAGTCAATGCTTTTCCTTTTTTTTTTTTTAACCAATCTAACAACTTCTGTAGAGATGGCAGTGCTAATAGGGAGGTAAAAAAATAGTTACTGCACTAGTCTTGGGCACAGGGTGGGCTGTCTGGTCTCCCTTTGATTAGTATTTAAACCTCAGGGGTTCTGTTAGGTTGTCTGTCTAAATTAAAATTCCGTATTTGTCAGTTCTCACTGAGTTTCTGAGAGCACTAAGACAGTAGGATGTAATGTTTCCTTTCCTATTGGATTGTTGCAGCTTGAACAGTAAGTAGGAGTCCCTTGGAAAAATTACATTAGAACAGCCAAGCAGCTTTCCACATAGGTTAAGCAAATGTAAATTCTGTACTTGAGCTTGGTGCTAGCAGCCTGCATAGGGACACACTTCCATGTTCATACCTTTCTGTCTTTCTGCAGAGTAAATAGTTCCAGTGTCTTCACTGTCCGGTACTTCAGAACCACTGCAGTACATAGTAAGTAAAAAGTCAGGAGTTAGCAGGGTGCACCTTTTGCTGCCTCTTGCTGTGCTGACAACAGCTGAAGCTACCTTCTGTCCTTGGCCAAGGCCCACTGCTGCCTGCCTGCGTGGACAGCTGAGGATTTATATCCCCAGGGCCCTAAAGATTTTGTCAGGCATTCCTGTCACAGTGTGACTTTCAGTCAAATGGGAATTTCTCTGGTGTTTAAATGTTAATCAGTGTTGAAGCAAGGAGAAGGCCAGCAGTTATGTCTGATGACCTACCCCCTTTAGCAGAGTTGTGATGGCAATAATGAAGCAGTGTCCTAAGTTTTGAGCTCTGAATGCATTCAGGTTTCTCTCTCTCTCTCTCTCACAGGGGATGATGTGGTTACGGTGAACACACCAGCTTTTGCAGAGTCAGTCACAGAAGGAGATGTCAGGTGGGAGAAAGGTAAGCTGTTGCCTCTTCCCTGAAATTCTCAGCACTGTTCCTGCTGCATTGGACAGCTCGGGGATGCACTGTAGTTCACTGGCTGACAGCCTGCTCTGTGCCTTTCAGTCTGTGACAAGTGAGGTAGTTAATTGCAGTTCTCCTAAGGGGTTAGGATTACTGCCTGGTCACCCCTCGTCATGGGTGATGTTGGGTGAAGGGAGATGTCTAAGCTGGAATCAGACTCTTAACTGTGCAGTAGATTGATTGTTTGAGCTAGTCTTTTCTTTAGAAGTTGTGGAGAGCTGAGGTGAAAAAATTCTGAGTTAGTGTGGGAGACTGCTGTGGGTAAAGAGGGGAGGCCGGAGCACACCTCCCTCCTCACAGTGGTCTTCATATCTGTCATTCAGCTGTTGGAGACACAGTGGCGGAAGATGAAGTGGTGTGTGAGATTGAAACGGACAAGGTAGGAGTTTTCTGGACCAAAACCTTTTCTAGTTCTGTAGCAGGTATGCTGTATGGCACCTCTCCTGCTAAGAGCTCCTACAGCTTGCAGGCCTGACTGTGTCTCCTGCTCCCTTCATGGAGAAAAGCTTTTCTCATGGATTTTGAAAGCTGGCTGTTCCTTAAGTGAGAATTCTTTAATAACTCTTCCTTGCTCATACATTTGGTTAATCATCAGTGGTCCTGATATTTGTTGGAGCTGCAGTTCCACTCCTTCTTCCAATTGCCAGAGTGCTCTAAGCTTTGAAACCTGTGTGTGTTTAAACAAAGGAGAAATCTGCAAGCCATAGGTTGTATTCAGATTGTTTTACATTTAGGCTTTAAGTTTACCCACCCCTTAAAGGACTTTGAAGCTTTGAAGTTCTCATTAAATTCTGTGCCAAGTTCTGCTTTCAGTGTTGCTGTCAGGAAGATGCTGGCAGCAGGTCAGTTCTTAACTATACCCTGGAGATCAGACTATACATTGCACTGCCAGCATCTCCTAAAACTTGTGACTATTGGCACAAAATCCCAGTGGAGGGTGTGAAAACTGGTGCAAATGGTGTGAGAGACAGCTGCTCCCTGTGCCAAATTACAGTGTGTATCTACACATACTGGCATCTTCTCTTGGGCATTTGTTGTCCAGCCAGTGTTTGGGAGAATTTCACTGATTTTCCTTTTTTCAGACATCAGTGCAAGTCCCAGCCCCAGCAGCTGGTGTGATTGAAGCCCTTCTGGTACCTGATGGTGGCAAAGTGGAAGGTGGCACACCTCTGTTCAAACTCAGGAAAACTGGAGGTAAGTCAGGCATGTATAACTTGCACAGGCCTTCCTGTTTCCACCAATCTTTTTCTGAAGATGAAAGTGAAGCATTTAGAGGAATCCTGAGAGAGGTTAAATAACTCCTCTATTTGCCTCTGTAACTGGAAGAAAATACTCCTAGTCTGTTGTCCATTAGAAAAGCATAATTTGTCCTTCTGAGGGGGAAACTTCTCTTTTGTTCCCTCTGGAATCTAGCTGAGAATCCTGCTGATAAAACTCCCTTCTCTGCCCTCTTCTCTAGCATCCAGTCTCCTGGACAGTGAGGAGATTGAGGGTGTTGATGAGTATAACATTTCCACCATGGGTTTTCTCTTGTGACTCCTGTCAGTTCAGTAGTGCTGAGAACATAAAGGCACTCTGTTGGAGGGTTAACTTTTGTCAGGTTGGTTGGACTCTCAGATCCCTGGCAGTGGAAACTGTTGCCCTTACCGTGGTTCTTCCTTGTCTTTCAGCTGCTCCTGCCAAAGCTAAACCAGCAGCAGCCCCTCCTCCTCCTGCAGCCCCTGAACCTGTAGCTGCAGCTGCTCCTCCCCCTCCTGCAGCACCAATTCCCACTACAATGCCACCAGTGCCGCCTGTGTCAACTCAGCCCATCGACAGCAAACCAGGTGAGGCAACAGCTGTTTGTTCCTGTTCTCAAGCCTCTCTTCTTTGAGGACAGTGTGTAAGGTGAAAGACAGCAAACAGTCTGGTGTTTATGGTGAAGGCTTCCCCCATTATTCCCCTGCATGCTCCAGACTGGAGAGCTCAGCTATGCTCATGGTACTGTCCCAGCCCAGTTCAAAGCTGCTTCTGCACTGCGTTGCTTAAGCAAGGAGTTCAAACGTGCTTGCTGCCTCAGAGCTTTTCTGCCTGGCTTCCCTTTTTGACTGATGTGTTTTTTTACCCTCAGTGTCTGCGGTGAAGCCAGCTGCAGCCCCAGTGGCAGCCCCTCCCGGGGAGGC
This sequence comes from Scytalopus superciliaris, assembly GCA_013400415.1. Classification (NCBI taxonomy): domain Eukaryota; kingdom Metazoa; phylum Chordata; class Aves; order Passeriformes; family Rhinocryptidae; genus Scytalopus; species Scytalopus superciliaris. Next base: position 229,619 of record VXBX01007003.1, on the reverse strand, counting down.
AGTGCCCACCAAAGGTGCCAGATCAGAGCATAGGGTAAGCTGTGGGAACAGGGGCCTTGCCGGCACTTCTGTTGCTAGGTGATAATCTGTTCTGGCATAAGCCTTGAGCTTTCCAGATGTGTCCATATCTACCTGTATACACACAACTCACTGGGGCTGTGACAGATGGGGAAATTCTCTGCATGACAGAACCACTTACAGGTGGGGTGGCGGAAGAGCCAGGCCCAATCTGACACAGCTCTTTTCTAGGCAAAAGTCTTGTCTTGAGCTGTGCTGATTGAGGACAGAAGGACTCAGCATGATCTGCTTGTTCTGTCCCCAAGCCCTCAGCAAAGGGCTGAGGCTGCTGCAGCTGCCTTGTCCGTTCTTAAGAGAAAATGGTTAAGCAATGTCCTTTTTAGCAGTCTTGCTCTTCTCACATTAGCCACGTGCTGGAAAGCTATGCGTGCTTGGAGGTCCCAAGGAGCCCAGAGGTTGGAAGTTATACAGTGATACCCTATACAAGTGAACTGTGTGTTGAGCTGAGCAGTGAAATCAAGTCCTCAGCCCATTACACTCCTTAGGAAGACCTAGAGTGAAGACCTTGGCCCTAGGCATCTTTTACTAGTCAACCAGATGGCAAGAGTTTCTGGTGCATTTTGCCTCTTGGATGAGCTTGAGGCAGCTTCTGCTTACACCTTTTTAATTTTCAGGTGAAAATGAATAGGATGCGCCAGCGTATTGCTCAGCGGCTGAAAGAGGCTCAGAATACTTGTGCCATGCTGACCACTTTCAATGAGATCGATATGAGGTGAGGAGCAGACCTCTTTTTCTCTTCATGAGTAGAAACAGATGAAGGCAGTCATCTTTAAATAGCAGTCAAAACCCTGCTGGTTCTCTTTGAAAGATTGGCAACATGTCTTTTAGGACCTCTTTCTGAGGTGTTTACCAGTCCGCACAGCTTCTTTGGGGCCATGTTGGTGTTGCGGTATGAGGGGTGCTTATCTTCCTAATGGCCTGTCATTCCTCAGGAGTCATCTGCTGCTTGTAGAAGTAGTCTGGTTCCTTTTCTGTGTGCTTCTTGGTGGAGAACTAGTAAATGCTAAGCAGAAGAGCAGGAGGGACTAGTATCACTTGTGTAGTGGCTGTTAGAAGACAGCAAGATGTAGCATCTGCTTTCTGCCACCCCACCAGGTTGCTGCTTTTGGAGGTATTTAACTCCCAGTGAGGTGGTTCTCCAGGGCTCATCAGCCTTTCAGGTGAGCTTTGAACAGGCCTGAGGTCTTTGCTGTCAGATGGTACAGCTTTCCATAGACAGACTAGCATCCTTCCCCGTCCCCTCCAAGCAGGTTGGGGGTCTCCTGACTCAAGTGCTTGTGTGGACTGAATGCACTAATGGCTTTGGAGGGTGGGCAGCTTATGTTACAATGCATTAAGGGGAAATTGTGCCCAAATCTAATTGCCCTGTGAAATCCTATTCTGCTCCTTAAGACAAAACATGTAAATATTTGGATCTCAGAACAATAAGGCTGGCAAAACAGTCTTGATTAGAGGGAAGTGCTGCAGCTTTATCTCCTCTCAGAGGCTCATTGAGGTGTCGCTTTACGCCGGCATGGGGCTCTTGTTGCATCTGGTAATCTGGTTTGGATTGACTGCTGTGAGGTTGACTCGTGAGGACCTGTGCTGGGGCCTCCTGCTTCCCATGGGGGTCAGTGTCTGAAAGGAGGAGGACATAATGAAACAATTCCATAGCAAACCACGTCCTCATTGCTGCAGTCGTGTGGTTGTGTCTTGGGAGGCGCTAATGTCTTTGGGCAGTAATCCTAGCTCTAAACAAGGTTAGGTGCAGGAAAGCAAACACTCTAAACCACAGAGAACCTTGCTCCTTGCTGACACTGTCTCTGTTCAAAGACTCACGGTCTCTGAAGAAAGGAGGGATGGACCATGCAATTACACAGCATCTGGTGTTAGACTGGAATAGGCAGAGCTTGTAGCCACAGCTTAGTTAACTTTTTGTAAATGGTCTCAGTTTTGATAAACAGACACTGGGAAAGCATGATTAGTCTATTGAGGGCTGTGGGTGGGCTGGCTCCCATTACCATAGCACCTGGGAAGACTTTTGTATTCGATCAACTCCCAAAACCACCTCAAAGAGAATTGGATACAGAGGTGATGTTGTGCTGGATGGTGCTGGACTTGCAGAGTGACTGAGGTATTTCTTTTTATCACCTTGTGCATCTCTTCTGCTTCTGGCATTTGCGGTTTTTTCACCCATCTCTGTCAGCCCAGTCACACCAGCAGCTACTGTCTGTGGTGCCCATTCGTATGAGCATTGATTTCTCTGGAGAATCAGTGGCAGCATCAGGCCTAAGCAGGAAATGTGCCATGCCCCTTCTCGCTTCTGTGCCTGGCAGCTTGGGCCATGCAGGTTAACCCTGGCATGTTGTGTTCATGGTCCGGGCCCAGTTCCTGATAGATCCTTTGGCAGGAGCCTTAGAGCCATGTTCAGTACCTATGACATTTGAAGGGTTTTCCAGCAAATTGGCGGTTTCCAACTTGGTGGTGCAGGTCTGCAGTCCTTGGGGCTGGCACTGAAATCTGTTACAGAGTAAGGGAACAATGTTTTCTTGGACTCCTGCTTACCCACATTATCATGCATTTTGCAGCAACATTCGGGAGATGAGAGCTGTACACAAGGATACCTTCCTGAAAAAGCACAACCTGAAGCTAGGTTTCATGTCAGCTTTTGTGAAAGCTGCAGCTTTTGCTCTGCAGGACCAGCCTGTTGTGAATGCAGGTGAGTGATGACCCTTGCTGGTGGGTTGCTTGTCTCACCAGTGAATGTGGCAGAGTGGGGGAAAGCAGATGGGCCAGTCCATGACAGGACTAATAGCTTGGACAAGCAAGTCAAATATACAGGAAAAACAGGGACAGTCCTGTGTGCTGCAGCTGGTTTTACTAAAGCCATTTAAGTAAGTAGAGGACAGCTTGCCAAGAGGGGCTCTGTTGGGAAGGGGTGGCCAGGACTGGGGTGGGGTCCATGTGTATGCAGCCTGCAGGGGGCAGAGCCTGTTATTTGGTGTACAGGTAGCTGCTGTAGGCACAATGCAATTCCCAGGGGGTGTCAGAAGTGCTTGCTGAAACCCAGAGGAGTGGAATAACCAAGGGGAGAATAACTGAGGGGTACTGACCTATGGGGACTGGGTTTCCTTTCTGTCTATCCTGATACTCTTCCCACAGGTGCAGCAAGGGCTCATTCTTCTCTGGAGTTACGTTTAAGCTAGACATGAGCAAGTTGTTATGATTTTGTGGCTGCTTCTGGCCTGTTGATCTTGGATACTGCATGTGTAACAAAACTTCTTTCTCTTTCTAGTGATTGATGACACGACCAAAGAGATTGTGTACAGGGACTATGTGGACATCAGTGTTGCTGTAGCAACTCCACGGGTAGGTAGCTTGCATGCTTTGTTTGTGCTTCCTGCAGCCTTTGGTCTGGGTTGGTCATATACTTTGAGCCAGCTCAGCTTTGCACTCTGCTGCAGCAGAAATTAAGTAATGAGACTGATCGTGTAAATGAGACACCTGATACCTTGTGGGCTGCTGAGATAGGTTTTGAGAGAAGATCGAGGACCAAGAATATTCTGCCTCCTTACTAGGAGATGTGGTAACAGGGTCAATAGAGATCTCAGTTGTTAATGAGTAGGGCTAAGTTAGGAAATCCCTTTTTTGTCATGGATCCATGAGGGTACAGCACAGACAGTAAAAGCTTTCCATGTCATGTTCTTTGGCTAACACTGCTGTGCTGTTGCATGGAGATGTTCCTGTCCAGGGACAGTATGGGATGGAGATACAGATGTTGAATTAGTGAATTACCTTCTTGATTAGAAGATTCTGTTGCGAGGCAGAGTTTTGACCAGGACTGAAGTTCTATCACTGCTCCCGAAGTCTAGGGGAGGTCCCTAAAGGGATAAAAGCATAAAGGGACTCCACTCTTCTTGCATAGAAAGAGGTGGCTGCTGAAATCTGCCCAGTGCCTCACCTGCTTTTATGAATGTGGAGCAGGATCCAGAAAGACCTGGTTGATTTTATGAGACAGGCTAACAAAGACAAAGGTAATAGCTCACTTACGGTGTTAGCCCTTGGTGTGTGTCATGCCAGGTTTCCCATCAGGCTGCCAGGGCATTAGGCAGCTCTGCCCACCACCTGCTGTGTGCTGAGGGGGAGGCAGGAACTTTGTGGGTCTGTGGCCTGGCTCCTGTCCCATAACACTGTCTGTGTGTCACTACACTGAATTTGCTATTCATGCACTTTGCTTCTCCACAGGGTCTGGTGGTCCCTGTGGTTAGGAATGTAGAAAACATGAACTTTGCTGACATAGAGCGTGCTATCTACGAGCTGGGGGAGAAGGTAAGGAAAGTTGGAGGTTTTTCTGAAGGGGTTTGAGAGGCATGGGAGGAAATCGGAGTGCTGGATAGGCATGAATTGATCTGGTTTCTCTGTATCATCTCTGACCCCTAACACATGAAGCTGCAGTGTGGGAAGTGATCCAGCTACATCTGTAGCTGTGCCCGTGCCTTCCAGGATAACCCTGTGTACTTGTTGCCCTTTCAGAAGACCACAGACTATCCATTAGTGACATGCTGTGTCTTCACCTTTGTCTGTAGAGGCCAAGGCTGAACTGCCCTGGGGGAGAAGTCCCTGTGTCTGCTACAAAAGCAGGGGTTGGAAGCAAAGGCGAGAGAACCCTTCCCTAAAGCCACTAAATGTTCAGTTCTAAAGATGGGATGCATCTTCAAGTAATTTGTGCTAATTTTCAGCTGAACAGACCAATAAGCGAAGCTCTTGCCATCAGTATTTATTCCCAGAGAGTAAATGTCCTTTGCTCTCTGTGATTGTGGCTTTCTAAGACCTTACTTTTTCTTCTAGGCACGGAAGAACGAACTGGCCATTGAAGACATGGATGGTGGCACTTTCACAATCAGCAATGGAGGGGTTTTTGGGTCACTCTTTGGGACACCTATCATTAACCCACCCCAGTCTGCCATCTTAGGCATGCATGCCATCTTTGACAGGCCTGTGGCTGTGGGAGGCAAGGTAAGTTGACCTGCACTGGAGATTCGAGGTGAAAAGAGGAGAGGGCTCAGAATAGTACCATAGTCTGTATCTTTTTCTAAGGACTTGGTGTCAGTTTCCAAAAGGCTTTACTGTAGAGAAGCAGATACTAATGGGTGTAGGGCAGCTTTGGTATTTGCTTCAGGTGTGCAGGGGGCCTTTTCTATCCATGAGGGGGAGAACTGGTTAGGTGCAGGGAGGAGGAGAAGAAGGTTGTAGCCTTTGTGATAGGGAACAGCTCCAGAAAGTGATCTAGTCTTGTGTATGGTGTGAACCCAGCCTGGGTGAGCGAGCGAGTGGGTAATCCTGCCAGGCAGTACACATCCAGGAGGGTCTGAGCGCTGGTCCTACCCTGATTCAGGGTAGGAAAAAGCCAGGTCTTCCCAGAATTCACAGGAAGGGATCATGCGGGCAGAGGGCTGAGCTCACTAATGCCTGCCTTGTTGCTCCCCTGCAGATTGAGGTGCGGCCTATGATGTACGTGGCACTGACGTACGATCACCGGCTGATCGACGGCAGGGAGGCCGTGACTTTCCTGCGCAAGATCAAGGCAGCAGTGGAGGATCCCCGCGTGCTGCTGCTCGACCTCTAGAGCAGCTACACCCCCACACAACCCACCCAGGACAGGCTGCAGCACCAGCAGGGACAATGCAGGGCATTCAGGAATTGGCAGGGGTCATTCCAGTCTCTCTCCCTCCGCTGTGATTGGAGCTGTCCCAGAGGGAATTACAGGGATAGCTCCTACCTCCTTTCCTATTCTATTTAATGAAGGTTTAGTATCTCACAAGAACTGCCATGCAGTGGGCCAGCCACTGATTGGCACTGCCTTTCCAGAGATATCTGTATGGCATCCTCTCCCTCACAGCACCAAATTCTCACCTCTAGCTTGTCCAATACCACTGGGAACTGCTTGCTGCTGCTGTGCTAGGGTACTTTCCCCACCCCTCCATGATGGGTTCAGCTTTATTGCCTAGCACTAAGGTTCCTGGGAAGGAGAGGAGAGGAAAGGCTACTGTCTTGTACATGTTTTGCTTGAAAATATTTCACACTCATCTGCCTTGCAAGGGCAGTGTGGGGGACCCCCCAGGCTGCTTGCAGCAGAGGTTTTGATCAGCAGGGCTTGAGGTAGGTGTTACATTTCTGGCAGTGCCCTAGTTACACTCCCTCCACAGACAGTAACATGGTGGTGGCAGCTCCCCTGCTTTCCCTTGGAGATTGTTTGTCTCTCACCAGCCTGGTCACTGTGGTGTGAATGTTCATGTCCAGGTGGGCAGAGCCCGTGACCTCTGTGGAGGTAGCACTGTTCCTGGGGACAACCCTTTCACCATTACAGACCCAACACAGGAGTGAGAATGAGCCTCCAGCAACTCTCCTTGAATCACAGCTCACTGGTGGTGGATCTGACTGCTGGCTTCCTGCGTGCGGGGGCTTGGCCTGCTACCAGCAGAGACACAGCTGGGGGGGCCAGGCCTTTCACTGTAATGTATATCCCAGCTCATGGGTGCTGGTTTTGGGGGGAGGGATGAGTCCTTAATCTGATAGCGCACACATGTATTGAGGGGTGAGGGGGTTGCTAGTGCCTGCAGAGTCTATTACTCTTACCCCCTACACAGACCTTGTAACTAAAATATTTAACACAGCAGATTTTAAATGAAATAAAAATGGGCAAAGACTGCAAGGTGGGGTGTGTTTGAGGGAGCTGCTCCTGGGCGAGGACTTGGGCATCAGCAGCATCCCTAGTGTGGTGTAAGAAACCTGTTATCTGGTGGCAAGGAAGAAAATAGGGCAGTGGGAGCTGGGCCTATCATGGTACTAAATTGAGGATTCTCTGCTTGTGAATTCTGTTGTCCTCAAACTCCCTGGCAAAGAATTGGCTCTTCCCAGCAAAGATGAGGTTTTCAGGGCTGTAAATCATTCTTTTCTTGTCTAGCAACAAAACTTAGAGATGGTGAGGAATTCCCAGTGTTGGCTAAAGGGCATGATGGCCAAGAGGGAGACCTAAGACAGGCTCATAAAGTACAGGTTGGGTTTTCACTGCTACAACAGGGGAGAGTTAATCATGCAAGTGGGGAAGACTACTGGAAGTTGCAGAGGGGAAAAAGGAAGCAACATCAAAGAACTGTAAAGCAGAAGCTGTCTGTGGTGCTGTTTCCCCAAGGAACTATCTCTGTTGGAACAATACAAAATCATTCCTGGATCACAGCAGAGTTTTCCCAGCTCTGACATCAGCTTCAGAGAAGAGTTTTCTCTTTCCAGCTATGGGTGAAGGGGGCAGCCCCTTCTAACAGAAAATGATAGCACTCACAGCTGGCATGCTGATGAAAAGGGAGAGCAGTTCCTAGCACTGGGGCCTGCATTTTCCTGGCAGCTAAGGACAAACCAGGGTGTGGAGTCAGCTTTCCTCTGCCTGACCCTAGTTGAGATAGAAGGTTAGGAGGACAGGAAAAACCCCTTCCCTGTTCTGGGAGGAGCAAAGAGTCTAGTTGTTCTTGCAAACAACTAGGTTGAGTGAAAGAGAAGGTTCTGATTAAAAAATGCTGCAAGGACCCAGCCCTCCATGCTGGTTTAGGATATTGAGGGCCCCTGAGCCTGGAGAAGGGAAATGCCTGTATTCTGCCTGGAGCTGCAATAAATGAGGCCTTTGAACTACCCAAGAGGTGAATGTACAGTCAAGCTCCTACAATGATGAAGCCTGGCAAACTGCTTGATTTAATCAGCCCTGTCATGGCTCACTGTAAGAGGGTCATGCTTGAAGCTTCCTTCCTTTTGACCTTCCTGGGTGACACCTATGACACTGAGTTACAAGAAGCCATGCTGTGGCTTTGGCTACAGGGTTCTTCTGAACCTCCCCTGAATCACAGGAATAGGAGGCTGGTGGACAAGGGTGCAAGCCTGCAGGTGGAGGGTTCAGCTAGTGCAGGCTGCCCTGAAGAGGAAAAATCCCAGGCTCAGCTGCTTCTGTTGTGGCATCACTGGTCAGGTCCCTGCTTAGTCCTTCTATTTCTTCAGAGCCTTTAAGGTGTCCTTACCTTTGCTGGTGCAGAAGACAAGTTTCTCCTGGGCTCTGCTTCCCTCTGGTGGACAAGCACTCCTGCTGCTGCCCGAGAGCCAGCCTGAGCCAGCCAGGTGTACTGCTGGTGGCAAGCAGGATTTGGAATCAGCTAGCCACAGTGAAGTTTCACTGGTGCTAGTAATTCCTTACTATGGGGGACAAGTGAGCAGTGTGAGGGAGTGCTGGGAAAGGAGGGCCAGAATTACACTGCTGCTATTGCAAGCTCATTGGTCAGCCTGTGGCTTTGACTTGCACAACAGCATGGCAGCCTCTTCTTTGGGCTGTTAGCAGACACAGGTGTTCATGCTGCTTTTTGTTCCATCCTGAATGTATGTACACTTGGCTTCCTTCCATCTGTGCTGGCTTTTAAAGATCACCCCTTTAAACCCTCACTGTTGGGTCTACCAGGGATGACCATGCTCCAGGCACAGCAATGAGGTCAGCTGAGCTGCTCTCCTGCCAGCTGGAAGGAGCACCAGGCACAGGAGGCTGGAGCCACAAGAGGTAATGATGACAAAAGTCACTGCTGAAAGAAAACACGGGCACTCTGCGTTTCCCCCAAATCTGAGCTGTGCAGACCCGAGAGGCTGTGAGGCAAGCTGCGTGGGAGGGGAGATGTCCAAGCACTCAGTGCCACCTTCCTGATTTTGGTTGCAGGGTGCTGATGGGTGACGTGGGAGGGTGACCACAACCCAGCGCTCCCAGGCAGATTTGAGGCTCTCCGTCACTCAGCATGCTTGGCCTAGGCCTGGCTAGTGTATCTCAGAAAGAGAAGGACACTTTTGCAAGCAGTAATGAGTGATTTATTTTTTCAGAGGGCAAGGGGGAGAGGAGCAGAGGGTTCCCTCCTGTCTCACGCCCGCAGCAGTGGGCATTACCCCCACACATACACAGTCAGATGGGCAGAGACCCCAGGCTTGGGCTCCAGCCAGCAGGGCCCAGAGGGACTGCATTTGAAAGCCACAAAAAAAAAACAGAGCAGGGCAGTGACTGTGGTAACAGCAGAGATAAAAAACAGGATGTTCCAGGATGCAGTGCTAAACTGAGCAAGGGATGCTCCAGAAGGGGCACATGGTCTCTCCCTAGGGATGGGCACTCAGGCTCCCTTTCCCACGGGAGAGGACCTGGATGAGAAGACAGCCTGGGCCAGCCTGCAGCCTCCTCATTGGAGATGCCAACAAACAAACAGACTGGACACTTAAGGCTGCAAAACCTCATGCATATCCCACCCCAAAGGACAGCCCCTGAGGCAAACTTGCCCCAGCAGAGAGAGCTGCCAGTGCCACCTGGGGTGGCAAGTGCCAGGGACAGCAGCTCAGTGCCCAGCTCCCTGAGGGAAGCACAGCCTCTGCCTAGCCCACCAGCTTGTTCCATGGGACAGTGCTGAAGAAGGAGTGAGACTTCAGCTTCGCCATGCCACCCGCTCCAGAGCCCAAGCGCCGCTTTGGATTGTACTGCAGGAGCTGCAAAGGGGGTGGAGCAGCAGGAGGGGTAAATGGTAACAACGGAAAAGCTGCCCAGTCTGCCTTTCCCCAGCCTCTAGCCCTGTCGTCCCTCCCATCCACCCACGTCCCTCACCTCTGTGAGCAGTGATGTAGCAGACAAGCTGAGCCCCTCTGGCAGATGCAGCTGGGTGTGAGGGTGAATCCCTGCTGGATGGTTTTGGGCAAGTGGCTGCAGGAGGCAAAGGGTGATGGTAAGCAGAGACACTGAGCAGGGCAGGAGCCCCCTGCTGAGCCTTCACTGCCACACAACCCCCACCTTACACAGCAGGATTTAAAATCTAGGGCCTTTAACACTCAGAGACCATGCGCTAGGAATCACATGTCTAAAGCAACCTGGCAAATCACAGATGCCAGCAGAGCAAGGCACCCTCTGAGCCCCTGCACAGCAGGAAGCCCTTGTGCTCCAGTGTCACCTCCTCCTCCCCCACCCTCCCTGCACAGTTCCTCAGCCTCTTACCACTCCTGTCAGCAACTCATACAAGAGAGAGCCAAAGCTCCAGCAGTCAGCTGCTTCAGTGGGCTCCACAATCCCCCCAACTTCTGCAGAAAGAGCCAGAGAGGGGTTAGAGCTGGAGGCAGGGAGCATAAGTGTCCATACCATACTGGGCACATCTTACTGCCCACAGAAGCCCCCTCACCCCAGTCAGTGGTACTGGGCAGAGGGCAGGAGAACACAGAAAATACATGCCCTACCTGGAGCACTGTACAGCTCTTCCCGTGCCTGGCTGCAATATTGGGGCTCCACCTCTGTCCACTGGCCAAAGAAGGTGAGGCGGACATGACCTGCAGAGCAGCAACAGAGCCAAAAGGAAGGAGGTTGAGACAAGACTAAGGACTTTGGTCAGAGCACTAAGCCAAGCCATATCTGCAACTGGGAACAGCCAGGGCACTGGGCCCCTGTCACACCCTGAACACAGAGACACTGTGCATCCCCTGGCATCACACACCCCCCACCTCCCCAGTGCTTGCCCAGGATGCCCAGCACTTGGAGCTGGTGAGACTGGTTAGGTGGGCTACAAGCTCACAGACCTCAGTGCAGTCTCTGGTGAGGAAAGAAGGTTTTTAAAGGTGAGGGAGGCTGGGGGAAGGGGAAGATTAGCTTTCCTCTTGCAAAACTCTGCATTTTTCTTTTCTTTAGCAATTTGTAGTTTGCCCCAGATGTTGCCAGCTGAGCAGTGACTTGCACTCAGAGCAGTATGCATGGCTTAAAGGGATGGAATGGCTCCAGAACACCCCAGCTGGCAGTAACTACAAACAGGAGAAAACTGCCGTCCCATTAACCTCAGGCACAGTTCAGCTGCTCTCAACTTCCCTATGCTGGGATTTCCCAGTTGGCCAGCCCCCATGTGGGAGCAGGGGCAATGCATTCCTGTGGCTATGGCCTTTGACTCTCCTCCTGCAAAGCCAACTGTTAACCACTTGGAAAACCTAAGTGAGATCACACTTTCAACTTCAGAAACTTCCAAACCTCCCCAAACTCCCACCCTCCTCCAAAGTAAACTCAAGAAAAGTCCATGTCTCCTGGAAATAGGGCAAACAGCAGTCTCCCAACTGAGAGATCTACATCATCCTCCACGGGGCAGTGGTGTGGGGCACTACCTACCTGTTGCATCAAGCAGCAGGTTCCTTGGGTTGAGGTCCCGGCACAATACACCCTGTTGGTGAAGTCCCTCTAAGGCCAGGAGGATTTCTGCTGCCCACTGTTGCACCTGCTCCTCTTTCACGGCCCACGCTCTCTGGTTCTGCCTGTGGGAAGCCAAAGCCCTGCATTGTCCTGATGGTCGCTGCTTGCTGAGCCAGCCACAGGTCAGGTTTGCTCCCCATGAGGGCTCCCACACTGCAGGGTCAGGCCCACATGGCTTGCCAGAGCTGGACAGGGCAACTCCTGCAGGAAGCTGCCTCTGACCCAAGTTCAGGAGGGGCTGAGCCCGAGAGACCTCAGACACTTTCTGAGACCGCGGTTCCCCTGCCCCTGGCTGGCCCCCTCTCAGAGTTTTCGGTCTGGGAGCAGGGTCCTGGGGAAGCCTGGGCTCTTGTTGGGTGGCTGTTCTCTCCAATATGCAGCCTGTGCCACTGGTTAGATCATCCCAGGGGTACACAACCAGGCCCTGGCCCTCAGGGTGGCCGGGACATTTGGCTGATGCTGCTGGAAAATAGTCCACTCCACCAGACACAGTCTGTGCCATGCTTGGGTCCTGTCCTGCAGGTGCAGCCCTCGTGCCACCAACAGGAACCAGGAGAAGCTGGCGGTGGTTCCCTGAGCCAGGGTCTGTGGGGCCAGAGGGCTGCTCCTCGGGGAGTGAGGCATCAGTGTCTCGGTGGGTCGCAGACCCTGGGAGGCCACTGCCTGACCGAGCTTGGCTGCCACGCTGGGAGCTTCCCACACCATCCTCTCTGCCACGGTCCCTCAGGGCGTGAATGGTGTTTGCATCGGCAGAGTCCTGCTGGACACAGTACTTGGAGCGGAGGTGAGACCACAGCGTCTCCCCTGGAAATCAGAAAGAAGAACAAGTGTTGAGGCACAGAGTATCCCTGGTTCCCCCACTTTGGACATGGCCTGTTCAGGCACAGGCCAAGGCCCACATACTGAGGGTGTGACTGAGCATCATTAATCTCCCTTGCAGTGAAGCTCAAGTCCATGCAGAATACACTCCAGTCCTACAAGCACACCATGCTCAACACCACAGCTTCCCCTAGGACCCAGCACACCAAAATCTCCTCCTTTAGCTGCCCTGCTCCCCACTCTGCATAGTCTCCTTGATCCCAGCTCTGCCACTCCCATGTCACAGACCGGCCACATCTTCACAGATGCCCCTGATCTCACTGCCATCCACACTGCCCACTGAAAGCCTTTCCTTCTCGTGAGACAGAGATGCCAGAGAGCTCGCACAGCATGGCCCAGAGCCTGTGGGCCAGCCATGAGCCAGAGCAGTGAGCCCTGGAGCCCACAGCATGCTGCCAGGGCTTCCCAGCCTCACTGCATTCAGTGCTGGCTGCTTGCTGCAAATTCAGGCTACAGCAGCGCACAAGGAGCTCAGGCTCCAACACAAATCAGCCTCCACCTGTCATTGATGGACTCCAGCTGCTCTTCCCCATGCATCCATTCAACCAGTAAAGATTAGAGCTCCTTGGGACAAGCCTTACCTTGTCACACTTTTTCACCAGGATGTGGGACAAATTTCAAGTATGCCTCCTTGTTGTACTCAATCCCCAGTTGCTCCCTGCTCTTTATGCCCAATTTTCCATCTCCTCTCTTTGGTCTGATCTCAAAATTCAGTGTGATCTCATCTTTTACAACCAAAAAAATGTCTTATAAAGGGTCTTGTCAAAAGATTGTTGTGTTCTACAACATCCAGATGAAGTGTCTCACTTTGTTCTCCTTCTTCATCACCTTCCTGTCATGGTTAGACAACGCCAGTAAAATGAAGAGGTTTTTCTTTTCAAGATGCTGGATTACATCAACTTCATCTACAGGCATTCCCTCCCATGAGACACAGTGGTCCCTAAGGCTAGTTTCCATATAACACCCCCCCAACACACAACCTCTTTCTCCTTGTAGGTCTCCACAAGCCCATTTCTAGTTTACATCCTCAGTCAGTTCTTATCAAACCTCTAGAATTCCTACTACAGGGAGCAGTTCCACCCACAGTCTCCAAGCCTTGGTACCCACCATCCTTCTATGAAGAAGACAGCTTGTGCTGTGACTATGAATAACAGTCTCAGAACAGTAGGAGAAACACACTTGGGATTTTAAAGAAAGGGAGGTTAGGGATAAACCAGGATGCTTCACAGATGGGAGACAAGGCTGTCCCCACTCACCCTGCACGTGCTCCAGGTGGAGGAAGATGGAGTCCTCACTCACATAGTAGCACAACAGCTTGACCATGAAGGGGACCCCATGAGGAATGATGGTCTGTCGTCCACGGGTCTCAACATGGGATTTGGGGAGGCTCTGAGGAAGTACAGGTAGATGGGTGTTACAGCACTGCAGGGACTTGGACCCACCACAACCCAGCACCTGGCAGGGCTGGAGGCCAGCCAGAAGGTAGCCTGTCATCTCCTAAGCCCCTCGGTGCTCCCGTGTCACCTAAGATGGAGCTCCCCACGTGTGGGAACCTGTAGCTCATGCAGAGATGTCTGTCAGTCCCCAGCACCCAGCTGTGATAAGGCAGCCCTCTGCAAAGCTCTGCCAAGGCAGGGCACTCCCCACCTGTACTGTGGGACCCAGAGGGCACTGCTGGTCCAGAGCAGTGACCACCCAACAGCCACCCCTGCTCCTTTCAGGCAGGAACCTGCCATGCCAACCCTTTCTCCTCTTCCCCTAAAACTGATGGTTCTCCCTGTCATGCCAGATCCTCCCTGTCCAATTACTGAAACCTTTTATTGTTAGTTCCAAGGGGATTGGAAAATACTCTAGAACTCGTACTGAGCACACCTCACCCACAACCTGTTTCAGGGCTTGATCCAGATTAACAGGGGCATAAGTCTTGGCCTGAAGCATTAGAAGGCAGGGAAACAGATGACCAACAAGAACCACTTCCCTTCTGATCACAGAGGATGGCTGAGGCAGACAAAGAAGCTTTGTGAACCATGAACTTTTTATCCAATACTTCTAAGAGCTTCTATTTTTTGGTACTTTCACCTGCCCCAGCCATCTGCTTGAACAAGGAGGCCCTGGCATGACAGGGAGAAACAGGCAGATGAAACTGAAAACACCCACCTTAAGTATAAAAGTCCCACCAGTGGCTGGATCCTGGACGATCTGCACCTGGAAGCAGTATGGACAGTACCTGTCAGAAGCAATGACTGCTTCCACCCCAACACACAACCTACAGGAATGACCCAAGACACTCAACTCTGGAGCTGAAACAAACTCCCACCCAACTGGAGGAGTTTGGTGGGGCTCAAACCCTTATTCTTGAAAGACAAAAGGCAGGTTATTAGCAAGGAGGTAGCCATGCAGCCAGGAAGCAGAAAGTTAATTAAACCAAGAGGTGACTCCCATGCCATTTTCACTTCCTTCCCACCGTATGGTTTTGCAGTGCTCCTTTCAGGCTCTGTGGGGTGCACTGGGCTCAAACCTGGGCCTTGGCAGGACAGGAGAATCACATCATTCCTGACAAACTGAGATGTGGGAGTGGCAGTGGAGAGCAATGTGCAGCGTGTGTATGGGGTCAGTAAGCTCAGCATCTTCGTTCCAAAATCATGAACTACTAATGAGTTCATTCATCCAGACAGCTCATTTTCTGCTGAAGTCTAGATCACCCACAGGAGTCTACATTTGCAACACCTAGGCATCAAGTGTGATCCCATGTGTGGGAAAGAACTGGATGCATCAATCTCCTTGTAAATAACTTGGGAGCTCCGGTAAGCAAAAATAATGGCGATGTGAACAGATTTCCCAATTAACTCCTAATGGGTCTTGAATCCTGTCCTGTGAATTTTTCTTGGTGGGAATGGTGTGAATGGATACCCCTACACTCCTTGGTGGGCATGCTAGGGGCTGGCACCCCCATCCCAGCTGCTAGGACCCTCCAGTTTACAGCCCCTTTGGTCCAGCCCCAGCCTCACCCTCCCAGTTCCACATCCAGTCATTACCTTATCAATCACTCCCACAACCTTACACCGTCTCAGATTCTCCACTGGTGAGCTCAGTGTCCTGATGGGCCGGAAGCGCAGGCTGCTGTAGCCCTGCAAGGCAGTGATTCAAGAGGATGAAGGACCTAGAGATGCTACTGTCCATGACCTGGGGTGGGAGAAGTCCTCGCATTTTCCAGAGGAGGCAACAATACTGCCCAGCTGGTCAACACTCAGAGACAACAGTTCAATGGCCATGATTCATTCCTAACATCAGCTGGACCATTTTCCTGGCCAGCCCCTGGATTTCTGAACTTTTCAGGGAAAGCTTGTACCTGCAGCAGTGTTAAAACCACTCCAAATTTATAGCTACACCTGGACTGCTTCAACACTAAGGGGATCTATATGGAAGGTAGTTGTCTTTCTCCCCTCATCCCTCTTACCGAGCCCTGACCCTGCCATGCCTCACTCTGTTGGCCTTTATTTAGCCACCTCCTCCCCACTATTCAGCAAGCAGCCATCGTCTTGGTTTCCATACAGATGGGAACAATGACAGGGAAGATAACATTTCTAACACTTGACAAGGTGTTTCCCTGCAGTGGCTTCAGTCTTCCCCAAAATGGCCATTGTCGCTATGGTGACAGCAAGCTGAGCATACACACTTAGAGGGAGGGGGCCCGGCAGCACCTCAGGCAAGCTGGGCCCCATCAGCTCCTTGATTCAGGCAGGGCAAAGAGCTGCCAGCTCCCTCACAGCCACTGGCACGCCAGCACACTCTGAAGCTTGATGGGCCTGCCATTTTCTCTACACCATCACGCTATGGCATGTGGCGGAGACTGACAAGGAGGCTCACTGGGGCTGCTTTATGTGCGTGTGCCCCCCCCGTTTCCCAGTGCCACAGCTCCCATGCCATCCCACCCGCGCTGCCCCATACCTGCCCCTCACCGTGCCAGTGGTGCTGCCACCCCCTGCAACCCGCTGGAGGTGGCAATTGAAGATTTCCTCGGCGCGCCTCAGGTACTGTGTGATCTTCCTCTTCACGGCCTCTCGACGCTCCTTGTTGGGGTCAACTGCGGTCGGTGCAAAGGGTGGCTGTGACGGGACTTCCACACTCCACAGAGGGATGTGCCCTGGCCACAGTGCCCAGAGAGATGCCCCAGTCCCTCACCCTTCTCCCGGCACGGATGCACTCCCTAATTGCATTCCCTGGACAGACGCCCCAGTGCCCTCACTGCACTCCCCAGAGCGATGTCCCACTGCCCTCACCATTCTCCCCGGAGGGATGCCCTGACCCCCGGCTGGTGCCCCCGGAGGGATGCCCCGATCCCCTCCCTGGTGCCCCCGGAGGGATGCCCTGACCCCCCGGCTGGTGCCCCCGGAGGGATGCCGCGGTGCCGCGCTCCCGGGCGGCCGCACACACCCTGCACCCCGCGGAGCAGCACGTCCACGCCGTTCTGGTAGTGGTTGAAGGCCTCCTCATAGTCCTCGCTGACGTCCCGCTCCAGCGCCAGCCGCAGCTGCCGCGCCGCCTCCACCAGGTAGTCGCGCCGCCCGCCCTCGGGGCCGGCCGGGGTGCCGCGGCCCCGCAGCNCGCCCCTCGCGGGGTCCGTGCCCAGGTCCCCCCACCGGGACTCGTCCCCTGCCCATTGCTCCCTTAACGCGTGGTGAGCGCTACTCGCTTGTCATCGTTATTCACCATTAATTACCCTTAATTAACCGAGCTCCCCGTTCGTTAAATGCTGCCTTTGCAGCCGCGTTTGCTTCCTCCCATATCGCTTAATTAGCTTTTGCCTCTGCCGGCCGGTACCCACCCCAGTAGCTCCCTGTGGACCCAGTGAAGGTCCTGCGTGTCTTGCCACTTCATTAGGGTCAGCCTAATTGGCTCCTCCCGATTTCATCTTTCAAGCAGCTGCCATTCCCCCAACGTCAGGCTCTCAGCCAGCCCTTTTACAGACTCCCTGCATTTTACAAACTTATTTCAAATGTACAGAACATGGAACATCAGCAGATTAAGGTGCAGCAAAGAGACAGCCTAACGATCTCAGGTGGTGGTTATCAAACACTTGGTATGTAGAAAATATCAGTCTCTGGCTTAGCCTAGAAATGTGTATTCCTGCTCTCCTGACCTGGCTTTTTCTTAGACGGCCAGGAGGGCCTTGCAGGGCCCACCAGATCACTGCAGTTATTAGCTAAGGAGATTTGTTGAACCAGGAATGCTCAATCAGTTGCTACTCAGGCCGGGTGGTTTGCTGTGACTGTGGGATGGTTGGTCCCAGTTTGACTAACTTCCTTTCCAGAGGGGTGTCAGGGGATCAGCAAAGAGAGGAGGACTGGAGTGAAATCCCAGGGATACCCTAAGAACAACTGGGCTGATTGATTGGGAAAAGAGAAGCACCTGCATCTTTGTCCATCCCTTGCTAACCTATGGGCATGTCCATTCCAACAGTGGATGGTGCCATCACAGCCACAACAGCCTGGTTGGTCCCTACATTTAGTCCCTGCTGGAGTCAGTATTTGCTGTGGGACTGGCTGAGGGGCCACTGGTTCGTGACTGACCCTGAGCACAGAGATGGCAGAATGTCCTCCAGCTCAGCTCCCCTGGGCAGCTCTTTTGCACAGTTCAATCTGTTAACGACAGAACAGGAAAGTAAAGCCTGTGCCCACAGCTCAGCTCAGCATTCAGCAACCAAACACTCCCCCTTTTTACAAAGACCATTTCTTTGGGAGTATAAAAGTATTAACTGTGCCTCAGAGGACAGGCCTGGGAGGACACAAAGGGATATGCTTTGTAAGTAAACCTGCTGCCCAGACATGGCTTGCTTGTTTCTTTGGTTTCTCCTCAAAACACTTCCAGGTTCCTTTCCACCACCAATCTCTGCCTAACAGAAACCAATTTTTATTGCCCAGCTTGTTTATACCCCCCCAGTCTCTGGAGCCTTTTAATTCCCCTGAGAGCTCCTCCTTCAAATGAAAAGTCTGAACAGGCAACAAATGAAACAGGGCCTGGGGATGAGGGCAGATATATTGCTGGCACAACTCACCTGCCTGACTTCAGCAGATCTATGTGGGCCTGGAGGGGACAGAGAGCATAGGTAAATTACAAAATCCAGCACAATGTATCTGTAGAGGGGTTTGGGTATTGAGGTGATGGTGATACAGAGATATATGAAGAGGAGTTGCTGGGTAGGGAACAGAACTGTTCAGTTCATCATCAAACACCTCTGAAGCAGCCAGAAGAGAGTGAGCTGAAGGCATCAGCAAGAAGTGCCCCAAGGAAGAGCTTGCAAGGAAGACCCTTGCCAGGGGAGAAGACACATACCAGCCCTGAGGCAGAGCTGCCCTTACCTGTGAGCTTCCAGGTTCCCCTGTCAGTGCTGAATGGAGGATATTAAATTTGGGGGATTACTTTTAGATTAACCTGTTGAAGAGCTTGTGGCCCTTGTTGGGAAGTGTACAGTGTCAAAGCAAAACCAGCACAGTCAAATAACAGGGACTGAAGTGAGAGCTGCCATTTTTCTCACAGCCTAAAACAGATGCATGAGAGCTGGCAAAAGCTTAAAATGTGCTGACTGCAAACATCACTGGCTGCAACAGACAGGATTATGCCCAACTTTGTTAGGATACAAAAGTCTTCTAAGTCAAAAATGAGAGGTTAAGACTTCAGTGCATATATTTTTTGCACACAGGTATGTGAGACATCTGTACTGGCATGTGCTGGGAGAAGCTGCTGGGAGGCAGCACTCCAATGGCATCCTAATATCAGGTAACCAGATAAACTTTAACATCATGGCTTCATCAGCTGTGATGTTGCATCTCTGGACCAATCTCCACGTCACCTTTACAGCTACTTCCCCAAAAATACTTTGTTCCTTGTGCATAAGCCTCGTTTATGTTTTGTCTCCCCCATAACTCTTCTTCTAAACCATCTTACTGCTCTGGCTCCTAAAGCCTTATTAAACAAACCTTTGCTCTGTAAGGCTGGGAAACACAGGGAGCCCAGGGACAGTGATAGCACAGTGGTGTGCTGCTCCTGTGAGAGAGTTGCCTGTCTGTAAGGGGTGGGCAGGCAGGGGAAGGATGGGGGATTTGGGAGCACCAGGACTGGGGCATGTTTGCTGCCTGTCCATGGAGGACCTGGCTGGCTTTGGGGCTGGGGTCTGTTATGGTCTCTTAAGAAGGGCACCAGTCTCCTCCTACACACCCACTCTGCAGCACCTGGGATCATGGGGTTCTGTAGATGTAGCTGACCTTGTCAGGGTGCTCAGGTGACACATCTGCTGTGGCCAGGGATTGCTGCCAGGAGCTAGTGGTGTAAGCCTCCAAAGAAGGCACAACTGGGAGCATACAGAGCAGGGACCAGCAGAGAGTGGTTGGTCCCTTTGAGAGGATGGTGAACACAAGCCCTAAAGCCAGGAACCCTGGTCTCCCCCTCAAGGCAGCAGGCCCCCACCTTGATCCTCGTATCACCATTGGGTGCAACATCCTGCTTGGGGGTCCCTACAACCTTGGGATGAGGGGAGTCGCAGGATTCTTTGGCAGGGACAGGGAATGGAGCTGGTGTTTCCGTGAGTGTGGGATGCCTGCAGCAGCCACAGGAACTCCAGAGAGGTGCTAGGGCTCATTTGGTTCCCATTACCTCCTTGGAGCTGGAGGGAGCCCTGACAGCTGGAGCTGCAGCTCTCAAACCTCCTGTGTAAGTAATGCTTTCCCCAGCTCCTGCCCCACCTGATCCACTTGTCACCATTTCAGTGGGAAAGCCACATCCCTTCCAGGCACCCATGTCTTTGCTGTCCAACACTCTATGCCACAGGAGGAGTGGGGGACAAGGCCACACACAGCACCCAGGTGGCTCAGGTGATGGAGGGGGAGAAGCAACACAGGGTGGCCATGGGATGCAGTCTCCTGGCCCTGCTAATGCTGATGGGCAGAGCTGCCTGGAATACCTCAGTGCAGGGCAGCAGCCAGAGACGTGACACCAGACACCAGGAACTGTTTGGAAAAGCTGCTGGGCATGACTGTGTTTGAATTTGAAATTTTTTTAAAAATCACCACTCTTTATAAACTTATTTTTATTAATTAACATACTTGGATTTATGTAACTTCCTTTTTAAAGGTTTAATACTACTGTAGTGAAACTTTAGTGTCAAAAACAATACAGAAACCATCACATACATCCTCAAGCGCTGCACATGGTTCTCCTTGGCCTTAGAGCACAACCAGTCAGGCTGAAATGGCACACAGGGAGAGGAAGAGCCTGCATGGACCAGGACAGGCCTCTGGAGCTCAAATGTCGTGTGGCCCACACAGACCCCGAGGGATGTGGGAAGGGAAGCAGCAGGTCCCCCTTATCCATGAGTTAGGGAAGGAGGAACTTCATGGGCCGTTTTTGGGGCAGAGCCTATGTAAGCTGTGCCCCAGGACACTGTGGATGCCAGAACTGGAAACGGGATCCAAAAGGGATCCAGCAAGCTCCTGAAGGATATGCCCACCTGCACAGGTATAAGTCACCTGGTACATGCCATGCTAAATGGTGGCAGCATGGAGGTTCACATTGCCTCAACACCCACCACCAGCTTTCCCTAACAGGGATCTGCCCTATCCCTATGTCCTTGTGCCCCAGGCAGCACAAACATTACATGCCCCTGCTACATGCAGCCATGTCAGACATGGGAAGGAGCTGCCTTGGACCCCAACTCCTGCTATGTTAGGGTCCACTCTTGTTCCTCAGAGCAGGGTAAACCACATTTGAGGGTGACCTTGAAGCATTTGTAGATCTTGGCCTCCAGTCTTTTGCTTGCAGCTTTCAAGAATGGCCCTTGATTTGTTTTAACCCAGTGTCAGGGGTACCTCACAAACATGCTGGTGCCCAACTCACCATTAGGATTTCCAGCTACATGCACTGTTCCAGGACATGGCTTGCACAGACCAGCATGAGATGCATCTGGCAGGCAGTCCCAGGCAGCAGGGGCAGGAAGGGGGACAGGAGAACCTCAGGACCACAGCTTAAATCATGAAAAAACAGGGGCTGTGGCTTCCCCCCAGACCTGGGCACAGAGTTGGCTGTGTGGGGAAAGCAGAAAACAGCAGCACCCACAGCCACCTCAGTGAGGGCCACCAGGTCCCTACACCCCCAGTGTATTCCTAGTAAGAGACGGGGGCCCCAGGACAGCCTGCTCCTATGTCAGGTAAAATAAGCCTTGGGAGGATGTTTCCTGAATGGGAAGACCCATGGGGAGCCCACCCCCCCACTGCCCTAAACCTTGCATGAGCGCTGCCAGGGAGGACAGAACAGTCAGCCAGACATTTAGACAGGGTGGAAGAAACAGGATCGTAAATAGGGAGAGGTTCCAGTCCCACACTATGGTGTGGAGAAGGGCAGTCCCCCAAGGGCATCCCAGTACCCAAAGGAACTCCAGCACATGGATAGTCCCCCAGCCTGGGAAGCCACTTGGTCCTGACCTGCTGGTTGCCCGTCTCCAGCATTACATCCAGGGCAGTCCCTTGGGTGCTGGAGGACTGGTGCAGGGGACAAGCCCTGGATCACTTTAGGACTGCCCTCTTCCAGGCTGAGTGGGTGCCTGTGGGGAAGTGCCCTGCCTGCAGGTACTGAAAAGCAGATAGGAGTGCTCATGCTGCCAGCTCCCACATCTGACCAGCTTTTATTGAGCAGGGCAGGGCTGGGATGTGGCTGTGAGGAAGTGAGGAGCCCAGTTCCCTCCCATTCCCCACCAGAACAGCTTCGCAGGCAAGTTCCCTGGCACCCTCCTGGGCTGTCCCGTGCCAAGGCTTGGACGGATGCAGCCCTGCAGCCTTGCCTGCCCCAGGTTTCCTTCCTCCCCAGCTGCAGAGCACTGACAGGACAGAGAAGTTTTGCAGCTGCAGCCCTGTGAGCCATCTCTGCTTGCTCCCGTATCATGCTGTCCTCCCCAGCCAGTTCCAGCAGCACATCCACCAGCTCTACTTCTTGTCCGGCGGATGCCATTGAACACAAACACACTGCTTGAGTTCCTCATCTTTAGCCCCAGGCCTGGTCCTTTTGTCCTGCTGCCAGTGGGGCAGATGAGGCAAGGGAGTCCTTGGTTCCAGGCTGTATTCCCACCAGGGCCAGGCAAGAGTCCAGTCAGCTCTTCCCTGACAGAGTCCTGCTCCCCAGTGCAGCTTGGACAGACATGACTCCACAAGTCCCCAATGCCGGAGGGAGGCACAGCTGGCTCAAACCCAGGCAGCAGGATCGAGGCTGGGGGCAGAGCAGAGGCTACCTGCGTGGTGTGCCACATCTGCAAAGAGAGCATGGCATGGGGTGAGCACTGCCAGGAAGGGAGGGACACTTGGACCTCCAAGCTCACATGCTCTGCCCTGAATCCCCCTTCTCTTTGCCTAGCCCCTCAGGTATGGAACTGCAAGGGTAGGGACTGCAGGCAGCACCTGCATGGGGAGAAGGGAGGGCAACGGGGCTGGTGCTGGTTGAACCCCCAACAGCAAACTTCAGACAAAATGGGGAAATGCCAGATAAAAATGCCAGCCACAGGTGCCATACCTCAAAAGTGCCCACAATGAGTCCAGCTTGTGCTGTTATAGCAAGAGGATTGAGAAAGTGAGATAAAGGATGGAAAGGGCAGTGTAACCCAAACAACGACCAGTCAAGGACAGCAGTAAGGACACAGTTGGCAGCAAAACGAGGCTGAAACTGGAAATTCGTGGATTCAGGAAACCCAGCGTGGTCTGTGAAGGTGATAGAGCTAAGCACCATTAAGTCACCCAATCCATCCATCCTCACCCTATCCAGCTTTGAGCAGCTGAGTCTGGAGACTACCAAGCACCTATTAAGCCTTCAGTAAAAGGCCTATCTCCCCACAGCCGCCAACTGTTCCTTCCTGCTTTCTTCTGTGTCTGCTCTGCACAAATCCCTTACTGCTCACAGTGTCAGTAAAGATCTATATGCTTAATGAAGACACTTATCTCAAAGAAATTAACCCAGAAGACACTACCCATACCTGCTCCTACTTACTTACAGTTCACAGTCCTTCCGTCCCTTCTTGTCTTGTCTTCTCTTACCTCGGCCCTTGGACCTCCTCCTTCAAAAGGAAAGTACCACAAGAGGGGCTGATGTGTGGGAGATGAGACCCACAACCCCAGCCAGTAATGTTGCCCCTGACATCACTTACCTTCCCAACCTCACCAGGTCCTGCCGGGGCCTGCAGTGGGAAAAAGACAGAGGGAAGTGCTTATTGGGCAGTGCTGCATGTTGAGCTGCAGGAAGCAGTTTGTTGACATGCCCCAGGGCACAGCACAATCTACCTGGTATCATTCATGCTTAAAACAGACCCAATATCACTTCTCTCCGTGTTATCAACTCCTCAGCCAGGAGCTAATTGCAGTATGCAGAGAGAAGGCAGAGACAGCAAAGGGGCTGGTCAGCTTTGGTGACACCCCTGGGGATGAGCCATTTTGCCAGTGAGGCCAGGAAGCACAAGTTCAATCTCAGCTGCCTCAGTGACAGTTTTCATAGCTCATAGCATAAGATGAAATGTCCTGAGTAACAGACACGTGGGATTTGCTGCAAAGTTTCAGTAGTGGTTCTCAGCTATGAGACACTTGGCTTAAGCATCCCCTGTAGGGATCAAGGACATCTACCATGCCTACACTAAACTACAAAAAGGAGTGATATGAAGGTGTGGAAGACAGTTTTAGGAGAAGCCAAAAGCTGCCGCAGAAGCAAGAACTTTACACAAATTCTAAGGCAGCCTACACAAGTTCTCATAGGGGATCCCCTGGGAGTTATCCTAGGTAGGAAAACCACAAAAGGCTTAGGAAATTCCCTGCATGGAAAATAGCAGGAAACAGAGAAGGGGGGAAGTAACACATGTGCTGCTTCCCACTCCCCCTTCTGCATCCACTGACAAGACACTCCAGAGACCGTTTGGAGCTGGGTCTGCTCCAGTACAGCTGCTCCAGTACAATTGCAGGGGAATACCAAGCTGGGGATCCTCATGTGCTTCTTCCAGGCAAGGATCATGTCTAACAGCTGCCCAGCAGAACACTCATCCCTCCCTTTTCACAATACTATATCACCCTTTGATCATGCAGAGTGATTGCCAGGACACCCCATGCAGGCAGTGCTGGAGAGGCTCTGTGGCAGGGACCAGCTGTGGGCAGCACCAGAGCTGCTCCTGCATCCACAGCACAGCCCCATCCTGCCCAAGCATTCACCATTTCTGGGACACAGTGAGCACCCCAAGGAGGTGACTAGATGTCAGGAGTATGTGGCAGGTTGGTGCTGCACATCCCTTCCTGCGCTGCATATCCATGCCAGCTTGGTACTTCATGTTTCAAGCTTTCATTTGTTGGCTTGGATGTAGACCTCTGCTTCCGAGCTCTGTATGGGGCAACCTCCCTTAAGTGGAGGCCCCAGGCTCAACTGTTGAGCTTTTTCTTTGGGTTACAGTCACATTCAAGCATGGCAAGCCATGGAGCTCCCTGCTGAGCCACCAGCTTGGACACATCAAACACCTGCCTCAAAGCCATCAGCCTTGCTCCGTTACCCACAGGCAGTTCCTCTTGCCAGAGGAGCACAGGCATGCCAAGGCAGCTGCAGCGATGGGGGGCACAGACACGTCTGCTCACAGAGCCAGGGTGCCACAGCCCTGCAGACAGTGCATGGTGCCTGACCCTGGCACACAGTGCCATACAGCCCCTTGGCGGTGGGAGCAGGTGCAGAGGTGTGGTGCAGCCTCGGCTGAACAAAGGCCATAGGGACCATTGAACCCTAGTGCAAAGACAGCAAGAAGGGGTCTCAGCACAGACAGGGTGCCCCAAGGGCATCCCTGTCACACATACAGGGTGAGCTGGCAGGGTCACTCTTGCTGAAGGTGTGAAATGAGCCCAGGGGTCCCTACCTGCACTCGCACTGCTTGTGCTCAGTGAATGCCATCTCCACGTAGGGTGCCTCCCCATTTGGCTTTATCTTCAGGAGCTGAAAGAGGAGCAAAGGTTACTTCCCAGCCAGCAGTAGGAGGGGGCTGGAAGGGCTCCCGCACCACTGTCTTGCCACCCCAGCCTCTCAGGAAGACTCATGTCTAACCTGTTCCTCGGAACCTCCAACAACACAGACTCCACCTCCACACGTAGGCAGCACCGGCCAGGTCCAGCTGCCCCGGCAGCTTAGGAGGCTCTGCCAGTGCCGCCCAATGTCTTCAGGGCTTTAAGTCCCATGGTCTTGGGGTTTCCCAGCCTTAGAGGAAGTTTTTCTGTCTCTGCTTTGTGGAAAGCTTTCACATACATATTTGACCACTTAGCACATCTCCCTTCTCTGATGGAAATGTCCTCCATAGACATGTTTTTCAGACCATTCCCATTGCTGCTGCCTTTTCCTGGCCTCCTTTCCTGCAGCACTGAGTGTGAACTGACTTGAGTCAGTACCACAGTGCCTCTCCCTTCCATGGGTATAGGATTTGCCCTGTCACGTGTCACTCCACAGCCCAGCCTGAAGTTCAGGATGGACATCCAAGGGCTTCACAAGGTATGTTCATCACTGGTGTGATCCACACTAGCCCTGCAGAAGTGTCTGGCATTGCCACACTGTGCACAGATGCCTCCTGTTCATGTTAGGCTTTTGCCTGACCTCAGCCAAGAGTCTTTTGGAAACTCCCACCCCGACTTCCAACATACTTTCAACACCCAAGGGACCAAAATCACTGCTGATTTATTGCAGGCACTCTAAAGGCAAAGCAGAGCTTTTCTCTGCTTCCTGCAGCATCAGCAGGTTGATCTCTGGCAGCACAGTGGAAGGCCTGCAGTGTGAGGACAACTGCTGGCTAGTGCATGAGGAAGAGTCAACTGGCCCAGGATCTCCCACCCCACATCTCACAGCTCCCGTGGTGGGGACTGAAAATGTGGCTGGCTCAGCCCTTCATGTTCACCATGCCTCCAGTGTGGGGGCATTCACTGTCAGCACCACCACAAGCATCACCTGACACGGGAGAGCCTCACTTCTCCCTGTGAGTCAGGGGCAGCACCCACTTTGTCCCAGTAGGCAGTAACGGGCTACTGGAACACCCCCAACCCCAACACAGGACAGGGAAGGTCCGGAAAGATGACAGCAATGAGCAAGATGGACCACACATAGAGGAGAGGGCAGGAAAGCAGGGAGTGAGGTCAGTGCCACCAGGGGTGACACCTGGCCTCAGGGGCGAGCCCAAAGAGCAGGCAGAGGGACCCTCCTAGCTTTGGCATGCATTCGAGCAGTAGTAAGTCCCCTCCCTTGTTAGCCACGCTGCTACGACGTCCGGAGGCTGCAAAGCTGCAAGTTCGCCCTCCCGACGCTTGGCGAGCAGCCTCCCCGGCGCAGTTACGGCTCCGCAGCGGCAGCTCGTACCTGCATGGTGACCGTGCTTGTTTCCACGGGCACGCAGCGGAGACCCTCGTCCCCACAACAGCCTCCACAGCGCTGCAGGGAGACGCAGGACGGTCTGAAAATGTACTCCACCTCATTAGGAAACTCGGCAGTGACGTCCACCAACTGCTCCAATGGACGGCAGAAACTACGATTCCAGATCTCCCGAAAAGACAGAACTGCAAGAGACCGGGACAGTCTATAAGGAGGCGCCCAGAGAGAGCGCGGGGGCAGGTGCAGCAGACGCGGTGGGGTCCTGCAGCCATCACGGGACACAGGGCTCCCAGTAAGTCCATCGCCGCACTGGTGCGGGGTCTCACACAGCCACCACAGCCACCCCCATGGGCTCTTTCTCCCTCTGCCGGCCACTCCGT
>VXBX01007003.1:164515-191299 GCA_013400415.1 Scytalopus superciliaris | reverse complement strand
CTGTAGGGCCCGGGGCCCCGGTCGCGGCCGTCGGTGCGGAGCGAGCGGCGAGACCCGGTGCTGGAGCCTCTGGGAGCTGGAGCCTCGCTAGCAGTTCGCAGGGCTTGTCCTGCCGCCCCGCGGCCTTGTGTGGCGTGCTGTGCTCCCCGAGGAGCTGTGCATTGCCTGAGGGGCTGCCTCGCTCCAGCCTGGCTTTCCCAGCAGTACGTGGTTTCCTCCTTCGCTAAATGCACAGCTTGTGGCCTTCCCTAAGCCGTGGCTGTCCAGGCGGTCGCCACTGCAGAGCGCTGCTCTGGCCGGGGCAGGGGCGCTGGTCCGGGGCAGGGGTATGGGGCGGTGCGCTGGGTTGATGCTCACGTGGGTTTGCTCTGGGCAGCGAGAAACAAGGCACTCCTCTCTTCCAGGGGAGCTCATGGATCTGATCCGGACAGAGGGCCAGAGGATGACGGCAGCCCAGCCGTCAGAGACAACTGTGGGCAATATGGTGCGACGAGTGTTGAAGGTCATTCGTGAGGAGTATGGCAGGTGAAGTGCCCCTCCTGCTGCCAGTATCTCTCTGGAAGCCCAAAACAGCCCTCCCAATGCAGCATGTTAAGTTGCTCTGTGAACCCCCTTTAATTTCCATCACCCCCTTCTCCCACCTTCCCTAGAAAGGGATTTAGCAAGTTTAACATCAAAGGCAAGCATGTTGTTTCCAGCGTGGCTGATGACATGTCCTCTATAGAAACCACTTGGTGTATGTGTGGGTGCATGAGAACAGTCTGTGCCCTGACCTTGAGTTGTTCTCTCCTGTTCCCAGGAGGGTCTGCTCCTCATTTGTGGACAGCAGTGTTTGCACATTAATTAAGAAGGCACTTTCTGGCAAAAATTGAGGTGTTTTTCTGCCGAAACAGCTAGGGAAGCTCCTTGGTATGGTGTGCCTCCTCTGTGTGGCTTTCCTGCCTGTCTCTTCACATCCAGGTGTGCTGTGCTATGAGGATGGTGCTCAGCCTGGCTGTGCCCTGTGCTCTTTCCTGAGGCTGAAGAGCTGCTTCTCTCCACAGGCTTCATGGGCGCAGCGAGGAGAGTGACCAGCAAGAATCCCTGCACAAACTCCTGACTTCGGGAGGACTGAGCGAGGATTTCAGAACCCCTTATCCCTCCCTCAGAGCTAATGTTATTGAAGCTATTAATGAGATGCTAATAGAGCTAGGTATGGATGGGTCTGAACTGCTCCTGAGTGGAGCTTCTTATGGGATGGGACTGATGCTTCCCCCTTCTCTAGGTGGGAAGAAAACACCAAGGGTATGGGAGGCTTAATTGGAAGGAACTAAGGGACTGAAACCCTGCTGCTCCCAGGACCTAAACTGTTTCAGTCCTCTGGTTTACAGGGAGGTGGGTGGAGCATCATGGAGGGAACAGTATGGGGACATGTGGTCTTGGTCTTCTGGGAAGTCTTGAGTTCTCTGAAGAAGAGGATAAAAAATATGCCAAGGTTGGGCTTAATGGCTGTGCACATATAACTTGACCCTTGTCACAACACACTGTGATACATTTTTCCTTTTCTGCCATACTTGTGACAGATCAGGTACCTGACTCTCCTGAGGCCCGGGTTGCTCTGCTATTGAACTGCAAAACTGTTGCAGTGCTGTGGGCATGGTGGTTGTCTGGAGTAGCACTGACACAATTCACTCCCTCACGATGGACGTTTCAATACAGCCGTTTCTGTGTAGCTATGGAGCATGGGGCATTCGAGGGCCAGCTTCTTGGTCTCTCTCCACTTGCAAAAAAAATGGGAGGAGAAGCTGCTCCTGCTCTACCAGTGCTCATGATATGACTTTAGAGAAAAACTCCCTTGTTGGAGGACAGTCCTAGCAGCACGAGTGCTGTGTTTCCTGGCTGCTTTTCCACGCACGTCTTCTTCTGTTGCAGAGGGCACCACGGACAACATTGCGATGCAGGCGCTGGAGCACATCCACTCCAATGAGGTGATCATGACCATCGGCTACTCGCGCACGGTCGAGGCCTTCCTGAAGGAGGCTGCCCGCAAGCGCAAGTTCCAGGTCATTGTGGCAGAGTGCGCGCCGTTCTGCCAGGTGAGGCTGCCTTTGGGCACCGCGCTGGCCCCGCGTTCTTGCTGCAGTCCTGTCCCTGGAGGCAAGCTGAACACGAAGGAGGTTCTCTTGCAGCATTTTATCCTACCCCAGCATCCTTCAGTCGAAGGGCTGTATTTGAGTTCCACTGCTTAGTAGTTTTGCAATTCAGACAAGAATTGAGTGCTGCTGTCTCTACAACTCCGCTGCAGGAGCTCTGTCCCAGGGGATCGATTGGATTCTCTCTCTTTTTAGGGTCACGAAATGGCTGTCCGACTCTCTAAAGAAAATATTGAAACTACTGTCATGAGTGATGCAGCTATTTTTGCTGTCATGTCTCGGGTCAACAAGGTAAGGAGGGATCCACTGGAGGAGGGATTAATGGGCGCTTATGCCTCCTAAATGTAAGTCACAGGAGTGATGGATATGTTTCTTCACTGAAGACTAAAATTGTAATTGTCCCTGTTTACACTGGGGTGGAGATTCAGTGTGGAACCCTAAGTCAGTGTGAATGGCTGACTGCATGGTGATAGGTTTTTCTGGCTTAGTGGCTAACTGACAGAACAGTTACAGGAGAACGTCAAAGGATTAACCTCAGTTTTTAAAGAAGATGGAACAAAAAGCAGCATTTTCAAAGGGAAGAAACCCCCCTTTGCCTGGAACATAAGATGGCTGGTGAAGGGAATCACCAAGGTGTGTCTTTTCAAGCAGACCTGTTCTGTACTTTTATAGAGATGAAGACGTGGCACCCCAAAATAAAAAAAAAACCAAAAAAAAAAACCCAAAACCCAGCACTTGTAATATATTAAAATCTAGCCACATCAATTCATATCTTCATATATTTTAAGCTGCTTTACATTATTCTCATTTTACTGCAAGGGAATTGTTGCAGCAAGCACTCAAGTTACTTGTAAAAAGTTTACTCTGTAGGCTTGTAGAAAAACAGGGACAACAGCCGAGTTTCTGCTTGGTGTTCTCTACAGTAGAACATATATTTGCCCTCTGAAATTCTCTGTGCTGGCTTCGCTATGCTGGAGTCATGTTCTTGTTAGAGAGGAACATCTCAGTGCAGAGCCAGTGCCAGGTGAAACAGATCAGCCATCCAGCTGTCCTGTAACTCCAGCCTTTGGCTGGCTGGCTGTTCTGACACACTCCTCCTCCAGCTGACTTGTCAGGGTCTGAGCCAGGAAGTGTTCCTTGCCCAGTTTGCTGTGAAACATGCTATCTAATGCTGGTTTGCCCTTTTAAGGTCATCATTGGTACAAAGACAATCCTGGCCAATGGCGCCCTGATTGCTGTGAGTGGGACTCACACTCTGGCACTGGCAGCGAAACACCACTCCACTCCGCTCATCGTGTGTGCCCCCATGTTCAAGCTTTCACCACAGGTAAGTACAGCAGCTTCTCAGAACCACACCTGCAGGGGCTTTTATTTTTGGAAGCTTAGGGTGGAGAGTACTGTCTGTGCCAAGGCAGGGTTGGTGTATGAGCCACAATCCCCCATCTGGTACTGTTCCTTCAGATAGGAGATCCTCACCCAAATCTGGCACACCCCGGGATGTCCTTGACGCTCCCTCCTCTGCCCCATGTGCAAAGCAGAGCATTGGGTATAAGGATGTAGACCACTGCCTACTAGAGACTGACATCACCATACTTACTCTTCCTCAATAACAACAGATTTCAATTTATATCATCAGTGTGGAAAGGCAGAGGAGGTAGAATGAGATGCTCAAAACTGTTACTTACACTCAGTACTTTTTCAGTATTGTCAGATGAAGTTGCAGACTGAGGAAGTCACTGCTCCAGTTCCCTAGGCTTTGCAGAAGGGCAGCCATGATATAGAAGGCTTTAAAAGCTCTCAGGAAAAACCTGTCACCTGTAGATATTAGAGAGGTTCTAGACACAGATACTATGTAATTATTAGTTCCTTCCACTGCCAGGATTTGTTTTCACTAGGATAATCAGGTACATTGTTTTTTTCCTGACCTTCTTTACTCTCTCTCATTTAGTTCCCTAATGAGGAAGATTCATTCCACAAGTTTGTGTCACCACAGGAAGTGCTGCCATTCACAGAAGGTACTGGTTCTTCTTCAGACATCTGGTCAAGCTGGTTCAGGCTATAGTTTTAATTTTTATTTTTTAACAAGTCACATAAACAATAAGCATAAGACTGTCATATAACCCAAGACAGAAAATCCTTTCCTATTGTCTTTAACAGAGAAAAGTGCTGGGAACCATCTAATTTTGTAAGAAACTTTCTATTAGAGAAAGTACAGAAAAAGGATTTCTTTTGAACACTGTCTTTGAAGTTTTGGCTCTGCTCTGAAACAGTCAGTGTTTTATTACAGGATGGAGATGATGATGCCAGGCAGGTGGCAGTTTCCTGTGGGACAGGGCAGATGCCCAACACCAAGGGCAGCTTCCGTTCTTCCTGTAACTTGTGTTAACTTCTTGAAACCCGGTAGCTCTGCAATGGGCTTCCCACACAAGCACCATCTTTAGAAAGGCATCAGTGTCCAAGCCCATTTTCAGATAGCAAAGTCTCTTTCAAAGGCCCATTTCTATGTGACAACAGTTTTTGAAATGAAGATACCAGGCTCGGCACCAGTTTTGAGTTCTGGCCTTGTGAGCATTTTTTAAAATAATAACCTTGGCAGCATCAGGTTTCTTGTATTCTAATTACATACTGGCAGGGGTTTTTTGGCAATTAATAAATCTACATCAGAGGGGATCTTGGGTTTCTATCAGCAAAAATAACCAGAAAGAGAGTTCTGCCATTCATCCAAGATTGCTGTATACCTGTAAGTCAGTGACACCAGTGAAGAAACTGGAAAGTATTAAGGATGTTCCAGTTCTGACTTCAGGGTAGCATGTGCATAGCCAGTTTGTTTAGGGGCTCGGGAAGATGTGCAGAAGGCTAAATGCACTTCGAGTTGCTTTATCTAATATTGCTGTTATTTACTTTGCAGGTGAGATCCTGGCAAAGATCAACGTTCACTGCCCGGTGTTTGACTATGTCCCTCCAGAGCTCATTACTCTCTTCATTTCTAACATTGGGGGTAATGCACCTTCCTACATCTACCGCCTCATGAGTGAGCTCTACCATCCAGATGACTATGAACTCTAATACTCTGAAGCACGTCACTCTGCAGAGTGACTCTTCCCATCTTTCTCTTCAGAAAGATAGAACAGCTAATTAAAGTGTACATTGCAAAGACAGGTTGCTGTGGGAAACCAGTGGGGAATTTGCTCAGCAATGTCTTTCCTACCCAAAAGCAACAGAAGGCAGAACTTGTGTCCAGGTTTTGATCTCTGTGCTGTGTTAGAAACCATGTGGAGCTGCTAACCCACTTTGATTTTGAAATAGTGAGGCGTATGTGTAACTCTGGGGCAGCTAAGCTGTTACTTCAAAGTACGCTGCAATAAAGGCTGTTTACAGTGATCTCACTGTTAAGCACATTTTTCATATGCAGTTGTTTTGTTTCTTTAACTAGCAGGAGTTTCACCAGTGTAGTGAGTTGCCTGCACCCATGATGCAGCAGCAGACTTTATGGTGTGCTTTCACATGTGAATGTGATAGGAATAGGAATCCATCAGCAGTTGTCTTCAAAATGGATATTTAAGTACTTAGTTACTTCTGTAGGGCTATATTGGGATTCACTCAAAAATGCAAACTCCGAGGAGCTGGAGAAAGAACTGGGTGTGTCATTCATTGTCTAGTTAAATGTTCTTTTGATTCTAAGTTGGCCTATATATACTAAGAAGCTGGTTGGTCCTCATTCCAACCACTGCCATATGCCCAAAGAGTGAGTTTCGTATTAATTTTATTAAGAAATACCTCCCAATTTTCAAAGGACTGTAAAATACACTAATTAAACTTCCCTCTCCATTATGCAGAATCATGCTGTGCTTGCAGAAAAAAAGTGCTTTGCTTTAGTAACTGTGAGTGTCTGCAACTCCTTGCATCCAAGAGTCAAGCACTGACACACAGGGCCCAGACTTACAACACAGTTCCTTAATGCTGAAGATGCTTCTCTGGGCTACACGGGGCGGGCTCCTCCTGCTGTGTTCTCGTGGCTGGTCTCTGCTTCTTAGGTCAGTACCTGGAGCAGAACTTCGGTGAATGTGCTGGCTCAGAACTCTGCTCCACACAGCGTACTGTTGTCTGACAACAGGGCTCACGGCTCATAGCAGCACTTCTAGTGGTTGCAGCTTACAGTCTGAACCTCTTTTGATTAGGGTCTTTTTTTTCCAAATAGCTGCCATGCTCGCACCATCTTCCGCAGTCTAGACAAATTAGGTTTAGGCTGGAGGGATAAAAATTAAGCACTAAATCATGAGTGAGTAAATGAACTTCAGTGTTTCCATACTCTTTGCCCTAATACAGTCATTCCAAAGTTTTTTTAATATCTGATTCAAAGTCCCCCCTGACAAAGTCTCATGGAATCCAATTTAATAACAATATAGCACAGTCATAGCAAAAGGGAGGAGTAATGATTTTGTTTTCAATTTAAGTGTAACCTGGAAGGCATTCCTGCCCATGGCAGGAGGGGTTGGAACTAGATGATCTTTAGGGTCTCTTCCAACCCAAACTATTCTATGATTTTACAATAAATGTTGTTATTCCTTTCATTTTTCCCCATTTCATAGCATCTTAAACTTTGGGAAAGTAGGCATTTGTTTTATTAGCATCTTTGCCACTAGTAGAATATCAGAATTTACATGCTTTCTAGGTTTTACACTTAAAAACTGCAAACACTTTAAATGCATGCTTAACCTTAAGGGCAGTATTCAAGTCAATGTGACCGTTCAAATGACATACGGTAAAATCCTTGCTAAAGTGTTTACAGGACAGATGGTTTATGTTCTAAAATCTTATTAGTGACAATACGTAAAAAGTCAAGTAATATAAAGCCAGTTGTGGTGGTTTCAGACTGGCCTGTTCTAGTTCTAACAGACATACATGATGTGCCTCTGATAATCCAGAGTGCAGATTACCAGAGGCGTGTCCAACACAGTACCTGTTCTTCCTGCTGTAGATGGTCTATGTCTGCAAGAGGCAGCATGGAAGGTCTTCCATGAGCACACTGGAAGGGCAGCTTGCAAGATGACAAAGCTTCAATAAGCCCGCAGCTCTCCTCCAGAGTCAAATGCTCATTAAATTTTATAGCTCCTGGAAGATACACAAATTCTTGCACATGCGAAAATTGGCAAAGAGAATTCCACTTCCCTCTACAGCTGTGGTTTTCAACTAAAACAAGGCATCTCCCAGAGATTAGCTGGTAGGCTGCAAAGGCAAGCCAAAGGCTGCAGTATGGCAGACTTCGGGCTTAGCTCAATTAAACAGCTTGCTGCATAAGGATAGCTTTCCATGGCCTAAACTTTCACCTAACCCACATCGACGGATGGTAAGATTATTAGGTTTTGTTTGTTCAGGTGACACTGCAAGAGGCAAAAAGTGTTAAAGCAAGACAACAGCTCGTATTATCAGTTCCCCAGGCTTTATTGGTTCTATGTGGCTGCCACTGACAGGCATCACTTTCAAGACCAAATGCTACTCCTGCCAGTAAGTCCTTTTTAACAACTGAGTGCTTAATGGCACCCAGAAGAAATCCAAGTAGAACATTAGGGAGTCATTTCAGAAGTGTTCGCAAACTTTAGCCTTCACAGATGCACAAGACCATCTGCAATCTGCCTTTCAGCCATGGGACTTTATTAGAGATTTAAAAAAAAAAGTATTGACTGCCAATTGTAGAATGATGACAATCTTGAGAAAACAGATGCTTCTGGTTCACATTTACCCCTTCAGCATGATGTGTTATTGATACTGTGTATGGCACGGGAACTGCTGCAAGAGGCTGCAGTCTACACCTTTAAGGTCTGCTAATTTCCAGGTACTGGAAAGTGAAAGTCCCTGAGAAC
Source organism: Scytalopus superciliaris (assembly GCA_013400415.1). NCBI lineage: Eukaryota > Metazoa > Chordata > Aves > Passeriformes > Rhinocryptidae > Scytalopus > Scytalopus superciliaris. The sequence continues at coordinate 183,306 of VXBX01007003.1, read as the reverse complement.
ATAAAAATTTTTACTGCACTCCTTCCAAAAATACTTGGAAGGTCACAGGTACACTTAAACTAGCATTTCAGATACTTAAAGGACATAAACATTTTTGAAAGAGTGGCTCAGTTTTCTTTCCTGCTTGCTTCAAGCAGTTTCCAGCACATCCCCCCTTTGCCCTTCATAGAGCTGTTATTTGAATGGTTCAGAGTTCACACACACAAATGTGTCTCAGAAATGTATTCTAAGTATGTTTCATGTGAAGGTTGGAAAGTACATTAGGCCCATACAGGAATAAATTGGAGGAGTCCCTCAGTGCTGTCCATGAAAAGACCATTATCTCCTCATCCCTAAGAAATATGCAGTCTGTAATCCTGCTATAGCTGCAAACACATCCTGAAACCACTGGCCCAGGGAGGATATTGTGTAGAGACAGAAAGGTTTTAAAAGAAAAAGAAGAGAATAATGAAAGAAAAGTAGAGTTTTCCTACCATGACAGGCCTGGGAAGCTAACACCTTCAGAAACGTCAGAGGCAGTGTCCCTCGTGCTCCTCCTCCTGTGGTCTGCACTAGCTAAAAGCAGCAAGGGAATATTATCTTACTTTCCATTTAATATGAGAAAAAGGAAGAACTGTAACTCAAAGGAAACTAAAAATGAGGACAAGCTAGTGGATCAACTAGTCCACCTCTGTCATCTGAGACTGAACACACTCTCCCTTTGGTTCATGCAGTAAGTTTTGGATTGTTATAGTCAACTTCAGAAGCAGAGAGCAACTCACCTCAACTTGTTCTTGAATAAGCTCCTGGAAAGAAAAAAGGTAGTATTAGTTGCTGTTGCTCCCTTTTATCCCCCTACCCTACTTTGTCCACATCTGTGCATCATTTACTGTGTAAGTGCCAGAACCAGGAAAAAGGATTCTTTTGGAAGTACAGTGACCACAGTGTGAAAGATCTAAGTGGAAGTCCTGACCTCTCAAAAGTATCTCATCAGACTTTGGACTTGGTTTCTCTCTGCATCAGTTTTCTATCTGCAGAATGGGCATAATAGAACTCATCTCTCAGAGTGCCACAAATACATATTATCTTGGAATAGTTGTCTGCCCTTCTTTGGAAAAATACTAGTCCATGGGATTTCATTTCTGATATCTAAAATGCAACAAATTCATAATTAATCCTGAATAGGTGCACCAGGACCTAATTAAAATAAAAAAGTCTGCAAACAGATCTGCCAAAATGCTCATGAGATGTTGAGGCCTTAGCTAAGAACAAGTGCTTGTAACACATGGACCTGTTCCCCTCTGCCACTTCTTGTACTCTTGACTCCCAAACATCAGGAGAGTGTGTTTTCAGTTCTTCCCAATTACAACAAGGTTGGAAAAGAAAATTTAATCAAATTAATCATCTTCTTGTTTCTTCTTTTCATATCAAAAGTGGTGTATGGCAAGACAGATTCGTGGCTCTGCCCAATGTCTGAATATGGTACTCCAGAAACAATTTTTAAGGAGTTTAAGAGCAGCTGTGATTGTGGAGAACTGTTTACAACTAAAACTGCAAGTAATCAGTTCAGAAATTTTTCCCTCAAATTGCAGAACATCTGCAACAGTGTTTTTTAGGAAGCTGCACTGCCCACAGAGATTTAATGAAAACAACCTTAATATTGCTGATATATAAATACTGTTTGTTAGGATTTAATAATTTTACTGTTCCTTCAAGCATTTACTGTTCACTCAAGCATTCACAAGCAGTAAACTGTTGAAATATCTGTCCTATGTATAATTTTTCTTGGCTTTTCCACTATTCAAGTCTGAAACAGTCTCCTATCATTTCAAGGATAGTTCAGTGATTTCAATTGTGGGACTATTTAGCTACTAAAAGGAATGGCACTGACATTTGCCAAGGGACTTCATTGTCTCCCTCATACTAGAACTACTGTAATACCCTGGGCCATTAACACAGAACAAGACCTGGTGTCATAACTTCACCCATACCCACAGCTGACCTCCACAATACTTTTAGTGATGGGCTGTCTTTTCCGACGTAATTCATTGGCTTCTCTTTCCATAAAACACATTGGCACTTTCCTCACAAGAATCAGGGAGCTGTTTGTCTCAGAAAATGATAATTCAAGACCCAAGTCTGCCAAATTTTTGTAGCAGCACCTGAGGGAGAAAAAAAGCAAACCAGAAATAAGATACCAATCACAGTAGCTATGTCTTCATAGCACAGGTAAATATTTCTGTAGTCTACATATGTTTCTTCTTGTACATTTCCCATCTCAAAATCCATGCATCATGAGATTCCAAGTAATTTTGCTCATTCAGCCATGTTTTACCACTCCAATCAACCATGCATTTTTTCATTCTGCACAACCACAAGATCTAAGAGTTCCTGTATTATGTGGAGAGAAGTTTTATGTCTAAGTTTATAGATCTGTCTTTTCTGAAGATACACGAGGTTCAACAGACAAACATTCCAAATATTGACATTACACAGCATTAAGACTGCCTCAAGTTTAACCTAAAAAACCTGTGGTTTCAATTGACATGTATTAGCAAATACTTAAAATGGAAAAAATATTGTAAGAAATTTATAATGGTTTAATGAACTTTATATCCTGTTAAGCAGAGAGAACACAGGAAAGAACAATTTCCAATTAATTATGACATATGTCAACCTGTGGATGGAAAAATACACATAAAAATAAGACTTCCTAGTCAGATGAGAGCTTATCTTCAAAATGAAAACAAGTGTAAGAATACATACTTTATTAATTCAGGGAATATTCACTTAAAGAGAATTTTAGAAAAGAGATGCTTAGAACAAAATATCTAAAGTAATCTAAACTTACTAAAATCATTCACAAGAATAATACAATTATTAGCCTCCGTAAGGAGATGGTTTATGTAATTCTACCCAAAAAAAGAAGACATATTTAGCCTTCCAAAAGCACACAGAAAGACAGAAAAAGCCCATTGTGGTGAAATGACAAAATCCAAGCAGCTATTGAAGTCAATCAGGCTTTTTTTTTTTCTTTTAATTAAGGGAAAAAGTAAAGAAGGAAGTTCAAGAGAGTCAACAGAACAATGCATTACTACAATGCTCAGTAGGCAAATAACATAACCAAAGCTGCAGGTGAACCAGAGGTGCAGCTGAACTATTACATTGCAAGCATAGCTGGAGGAAAAGGTCTTTTAGACATGCTAATTTATTTCATTACATAAAAATTTACCACAGAATACAGTCATAGTCTGCCAGTAACACTAACAACAGAATTTAGGTTTTTACTTTATATTTTTAATTCATAACTTTTTAGTAATGATAGTCTCACAGTGTGATTGCAAAGGGATGAACTGCTAATACATATTAAAAAATTACAAAGTCACACAATCAAAGTACTAGTAAACCAGCACCAGTAAGCTTCTTGCTTATCAATTATCAATCAATTATATTAAGCATTAGCTGAAAATCACAACTGGCATCCTCTGTGCTGAATATTCAACCAGTGTCCTTAAAAGAAAAATGCCTTCCTGATGTATTTTCTTACCAATTTTTGTGATTTAGCTGATGAAGAAAAGTAGCTCTCAGAATGTATTAGCTCTTTCAAAAACCCTTTGATGCTGCCTCTTAAAAGCAGCTAAAAAAGGAAATGCAAAAAGTTGTCATGGAGAGGGAAGTAACATTTGTCATGATTTAGCGACTACGGAAACGAGGTATGCTGGCAACAGATGGCCAGTGTTCCACGTGAGTCTTGATCTGTACCTTCATGACTTTATAAATGATGTGGAAAAGGCACATGGCCAAGCAAGTAAATTTGTAGAAAACAAAATTATTAAGGTTAACTGAGACTAGAGACAAAGTTGAACTCAATCAGAACTTAAAACAAGTAGGAAAATGATGAATGGAATCAGAAGGATGAACAAAAAAGGTATAATGAAAAAGAACAGAAAAACTGAATTCACTGCTCCTAAAGACAAATAAATACAAATTATCAGTATAATTCCATCTATTTCTGCTTTTAGTTAGCTTCTACATAGATAGCAAAAATTATAGAAATAACCCCCACAACTCTGTGTGTCTTTGTCATGACAATCAATAGACAAGTAGTTCATGCAAGCAGCAGTAGCCAAAAAAGCAGACAAAATATCAGGTGTGTATATAATAAACAGAAAATATGAGCACAGCTGCAAAGCTACTGTATGAATCAATGAGACACTCTCACTTGGTATATTGTATTCAATTTTGGCCTGATTTTGATCCATAATCAAAAACAGACAGAACAGAAATGGAAGACATTCCTAAATGAGTGTAAAAAATAAATCAAAGCTGAACAAAAGACATTACAAATATTGTGATTTTAGCAAGAACAACATTCAGAGGTGGAAACAACAAAGGTACCCAAACTATGAACAACACAAAGCAAGTGTATCCTTTAACAGCAACAATCTTAATAAGGACTGATTTAGAAGCTGTTGAGTTTGCCACAAGCATCCCCCCCCCAAAAAAACGGTAATGGGGTAGTCCTGACAGAACTTCACCTGAAAATGAGGAACAATGCAGTGAAAAAAACCCCACAAGTGTGTGTGGCAGGTGGCAGAGAGGGATTTGGGGGGGGGGAAAGCTTAATTAGTGACCAAGAGGACTTCAACAACCCATCAACAAATCTATATCTGAACCCTTGCAGTACAGAAGTTAAATATCCTAATAGTAGCTAGGCCACTATTCTGAAACATTTGGGAAACTGCTCATTAGCTACTCTTGGCAGACACCTAGGAATAAGGAATGTGTTTTTGAAGGATTCACAATACAAACTTTCCATACCCCATCCTTCTCTTCTCAGTGTCTGTAAAATCAGTACCTAGGTAGACACTATGGGCACTACACCCCACTGTGCACTCCCAAGTCCTGAGCCCCAGACAGCAGGAATTGTTGGAGGCTGCTTTGGCAGTCTCCTGGCCCACACATGAAGGTTTACTTTCCCAGGGAAATCAGAGCACATTGCAAAGGCACAGAAATGGCACACCACAGGGTTTCGTCTTGAGATGTTGTAACAACGTGCCTAAGAAGCATATCTATTTTCCTCAGCACAGATAGAGCCAATTGGGCTCGGCTAAGGAAAGAATCAACAGCTTCCCTCCTGAGCTTCATGGTAATCCAGCAATATACAGAGATCTTCTTGGTCAACAGAGACATCCCTAAAAATTCAGAGCTGTTTGCTGTTACTAACCGTAGAAATCTTCTTTGCTCTTCTGTAACTTCAATCTCCAAAGGGGGAGTGATGGAGGACGACAGTATTTTCTTCTTGCCACATGCAGCAGTTGCCTTCTCATAGGAATCTGTGAATGAAACATTTAGAAGTATCCCCTCTTAAAATATTTACGCAGGCATTACCCTTAGTGACCCTCTGGTTTGGCATGTAATCCCCTGCCTGGATTAAAAAGTGACCACAGAATGCCTTCTCCTGAAACTTGTGGAGGACTGGGAATGTCACAAACCAGACATGCAGTCTCTGGGGAAGGGTTGGTTAATGCCACTTTGTTTTTTCCCACCAGTTTCAGAATGGAGTCACCCTAAATAGCAAAAAAAAACAACTGATATATTTGGTTCAACTCAGAAGGAGCAATTTTTTCACAGAAGTCAGATATAAATGGAGTCAAAATACTGTTCATTAAGCATTTCTCCCTTCAGTCTTTAACTTTTTTCAGTACCTGACCAAAAGGAGCAGAGTTCCTGGAACACTCTTTGCAGGAACTACGCAGTATTTGTTGATGAAAGAGAAGGTCAATGATTTTTAAGTACTTGATGGATGGCTATTGTGCTTTTTAACACTGAAACCAATGGCTAATGAGCTTACACAGAAGACTATTATTCCTTTGCAAACAGTTTCAGACTACGGAAATTTTAGGCTTTAAGCACAGTATTCAGCTAAAAAGGAACCAAATGAACTATGCTCTTTACTCTGCATACCATGTCTTATTCTTCACAGCATAACCACATAAACTTATTGATGTTGTTCTATTTCCTCTTCATTGTTTTTCCTATCAGTCTTCCTGCTCTTTCATTATGTCAGTACTATTTTAGTTCAATAGTTTGTGGGTAGGGAGTATATCTTCTATTTTTGGAAATGCCGTAACAATTTTCAGCTGCCAATATTATGACTGCTACTGAATGTCTGCACTCTCCTAGGGATCAGGATGAAGATGATAAATTAATATCTTATTGGTTCCATACATCTCAGACAGCTCATCTGTACTTTCCTGTGCACTGATTATCTTTTTCACTAAGACCACCTGAATCCTCACCTGCAATAAGCTGCTCCAAGCGGATCCGTTCATGAGCTGCGTGTTGGTCCACCAAAATCAAGAGGTTTCCATCTAGAAATGTACCACAACAGATGAGAAATAGGCAATTTTGTAGCAGACAACTGTACAGGTCAGGAAGAATAACCACTTCCCAGAGGCCACATTTAGAGGATAACTATCAGCCTGTTTCACAGAAACCAAATGAGGAGGAGGCTGTGCTGGCAGAACACAAAGTCACTACAGAACAGAAATACAGTGATCCAAATTGGCGGTTAAATTAAGGTAATTAAATTGAGTCAGAAACTCTTGTCTGCTGACATCTTCATCTAACTTCAGAATGAGAGCTGAGGTCACCCACAAACTGTTCTGTTTAATATGGTCTTTTAAAATGTTACAAAACCTACTGGTTTTGAATGCTTTTTTTGTACTGCTTCAGAGAGCTTCAGCAATGAATATGTCCAGACACTGCGAACAGTCTGAAAGATGTTAGCATTTTGAGTACAATCTATTTTTACAACATTAATCTGAAGGCAGTAGGAACACTCAACAACATCCAAAATAAAGATAAAGAAGATCCAAGAAATTTCAAGTGAAGACTAACAATTTCCTCTACTCAGAATATCATCCCAAAGGAAGAAGAGATTACAAAGAGGGCAGTGTCTCCTCTGCAGTCTAATACACTTGATAGCCACCTCAGCTTCATGCCAGCAAGCACTCTTACCTGCCTTTTTATCCATTTCATTCCTGGTGTTAATTAAACAAGCAATAAATTTATTGTCCACTTGCTGAAGAACCTGTAAGATACTCATAAAAATCATTACAGAGCAGTAAAACTATTTTTAAAATGAAAGCAAACAAAAGGAACAACAATCAAAACGGATCAAGAGCAAAAAATAGCTGGTAGGATGACTAGGGGAGTGGAAACCACATCTTTCCTAACTAGAAAAGCTTAAAGGATTTGTCCTGGCAAATCTATACTGAGAAGGTATATAGTTATTTCTTATAAATACAGTGGGGGACTAAATACGGAAAAGGCAGTAATTATTGAAGCTAAAACATAATATTGGCAGAAGATCAAATGACCATTAAATGGTCATGAAACAGTTTTGTCTGGAGCTAAGAGAAAGTTTCAAAATATAAAAAAAAAAATGTGGATCAAAGAACATAAGGGCAAGAACACTAATTGTTCTTGATGGCTGTCGAAACCTTCTTGAGTTGGGAAGGAAAGCTGTGTACAGTGATTCTGAATATTTGATTTGTTCATACCACCAAAAGAGAATGAAAACAACCTTTTTTAACCTGCTGATCATCTGCAGCAGACAGGAAAGTTTTTTTCCCCTCATTTTTTTGATGCAGAATTGGCCTTTGTGACTTGATTCCACCTTCCCCTCAAGCATCAGAAATCAACCAGAGCTACAGGGAATAGTGAGAAGAGGTACATAATGCTTTCAGTATCTTATTGTTAGATTTTCAAATACACAGATGTGATGTTATAGAGGATTTTTTCCCCAGATAGAGCTTACTCTGAGTTCTCTGCCTCACTACACGTGCACTGTTCACGTGTTAGGTAAAAATGAAAAATCTATTGTTTCGTGGGGATGCAAGGTATTAATGAGTCTTTTTACTCTTTTCCTGTTGTATGACACAACATTTTGTGCTTTTGGTCTTTTCTACAGATTTTTCAGAGATGGGGAGTGGTAATTTCTTCTAGGTTTGCCTTCTTAAAAACATAGACAGGAAACATTACACAGGTAAAATTAATCACAGAAATATTCAGTCAGTTTTAAAGAACAGTTGTTGTGAGTGAACAGACCAAACAGTGCCTTCCATTTTCCATCTTTCCCCTCCTGTCTTTGTGAAACAACCTGTTCACTATAGTAACTTTATTTACTCTTGTTATTCCTGCACTCACGACATAAGTAAGGGAATCCTTCTCCACCCTGGAGGTCAACATTACCATGCCCCACACAGTCAGAACCTGCAATCTCAGAGTCAGCAACCTGACTGCATAAGAATAATGCTAACTGGGTCTGTAAGCCTTTTGTCATTGGCATGCAAGAAAGGGAAAGAATCCACTCTGGCATTTCTACCCAGGCAAACCATCAAAGAATGTAAATTGAAGTCATACATTTGCATTAGTTTTTAAGCTAACATTAAAAACATTTGATAAAAAAAGCACTAAACAGTTAAACTTGATGTTATGATGCCATTAACCATGAGATCTGGCAGCGTCTGCTGGTATGCCAGAGCAACCAAGAATTCTGTTAGAGCTTATAAAAATTAGGCATATGAACTGTTTTCCTGGACATCTTTTTCCTGCCAGGTAGAAACATCAGCAAATCCCAACTGCTGAATGGCAATTTGGAGGTGAAAAACTGGAAATAGATTATATTGTACCTGCATTGAATGAACCATGTCTTTGGTGAAACGATAAGGATACAAGATATTGTGAATTTTCACAGCCAGATTGTCGGCCTGACCGCTGGTCACATCAACTGCAATCTGCAAAAACAGAATTACAGATCAACCAGGCTATAAATGATATGGCAAAAAAAACCCAAACACACACACCGAATACTTCAAACAAACTGTTTTTAATAAAAACTGGAAATAACTCTGTATTTTGTAAACTGAGCTTTCTACACAAGAATAACACTAGCTAAAAAAACATCCATCAATCCCTCTGCTTCTATCCCCAAATAATTTTTCCCATCTGGATATTACCTGATAGCTTCAATGCATGCAGCTGATTTCAAGTACCTATCAAAAGCTGAAGTTAATTATCAACCCATGTGAGCTCTCAGTGGATGACATTACAAAAGATGTATTGCCCTGAAATGAGTCAGAGCAAACGTCACCGTAAGGACTGAACAGAACTGTTCCCTTCCAGAAACTCACCAGCAGGTGGTTTGCTACTCCATCCCTATTGTTTGCAGGTGGAAATGGTTACATACACATGTTTACACACACACAGCATGAGGATTAAAGATAATGCTACCTCATGACAGCAAAGGAAGTTTCTCAAAAAGCTTCAACATTGTTTCCCTTCCACATGCTGTAATGCTGCTGGGCTATAAAAACAGCTACAGTAAAATACACTTTTATGACCCATTGCACCCCAGAGAAAGAAAGTTGGTTTATTTATCTCTGTCCACAAAGAGGACAGACACTTTATTGCAATTTTGCCATTTGATAACGTTTAATTTTAAGACGACTATCTCCATAGAGGGAAAGACAGCTTACAATGCTTTGCTTCTGAATTGATACAAGCCTGATAACTGCTTCTCTGACTTTTAATAAATCCACAACAGCGACTTGCATCTAAACTGCCAGGTCTATAGTCTAATATACTTCTGAATAACTTATGAGCAACAATTACAGTATTTGCAATTTTGGTCACAATGTCAGAAAATAAGAGAAAGCTAAAATGATTCCTATTTTAGCACAAGATGCAAGGTAATACTTACCTCTGGGCAGGGAACAAAAACAGGATTATCCCATTCCAGAAGCAATGACTGGAGAGACTCCCCTTCAACACCTAGGAAAGAACACATAGATAACATGGGGACTACCACCATCTGTCAACAGAAGGTTCATTGGGTACCTCTACCTCAGAGAAGTACTATTTCATTTTTCACTCTCATAAAAAGAGGAGAGTGTACAAATAAATAATGTAACACGAGACTAGGCTTCTGTACTGCCTGTTTCAGCCAGGAAGGGCACTGTGCAGCTTTCTGACTCCTAAAAATGCTGCAGCACAANTGTAGAAAAAGAAAGACCTGTTTAGCTACCCATTCCCTCTGGACAAAGTTACATACCAAAAAGATTATTTCATCCTTTCCACTGCAAAAAAAAATAATAATGTGAGGATTGAAGTTATTTGTCACATTCCAAAGTTGGAACAAGTACAAAGAAGGGAGTAGGTAATTATTCTTTAAACTACTGACATAATTCAACAAAGAACTGGGTATTTCATCCTGTAAATAAGTATCCCCTAACCTGCCTTCAACCCTAAAATATTTTTTTTTCAGTTCTAGATTTGAAATGACTCACACAGTCCCATTGTTAACAGACCTTGAGTAATTCTGGGTTCCTGTTGGGACATCTGGGAGAATTCTTTGATTTGTTTTTACCACAGAACACTATGTCCTGGAAAGCTGGCCCTACCTCTCTGATCCTGGCGTGTTCGAATCTTCTCATTTTGAGGTCTAGGAAGGAAGGGTAACACAATCTCACTTCTAAAGGGATGGCATCTGAACTGAAACCCTGAACACAAAATAAATTTAGTGCTGCAGAATCAACAGCATGCAAAATTACTACAAGCTGCAAAATCATTATATTCTTATAAAGGAGCATGTGCTTAGTCCTGTACAAATTAAGAGTATCCCACAGACTTTACAATCTAATATTGACAAATAATACCACGTGTGAAAAGCTGAGAATTATCAGACACACCTGCATCAGGAAACATTTAGAAATATTACTGGGGCTTCTGCAGGACTGTACTCAAAAACTGGCTGCTGCTTTAAACTTGTAACAATTATTTCCAGAATCAGTACAATCAGAAGTGTTATCCCCCACAAAAGAGGAATCATATAGTAGTCTACCAGAGATCAAAATACTGTTGAATTCCCTCTATTAAGGAGTGGCAAAACTGTCAGTCTATTACCATTCCTATCAATACTTAATACACTTATCAGGAATTTGTAAAACTAAAAACTAGAAGTCAAGGATCCCCATGAGATATCAGAGTTAGCCTAACAACATGTTCCTACCCACCCAGAAATGATTTAATATTACAAACCTGTATTGTTATCAAGAATATTAAGAAAAGTGGCTCAGATTTCCAGCACAGTGGTAAACATTTCACCCTTCCTTTGGTACAATTCAGACTTCTATTCTTTGTGAAATAATAATGAATTAATAGAGTTCCTTTCTAATGAGAAATTAAGGGTGTGCATTCAGGAAAAGTGGCAGAGTGATAACACCAAAGAAAACCAGCTGTGTGCTGATAAGCTCAGTGTGAAAAGGCTCTATGAGATCTTAGGCCAGTCCACAGACTCCTGACTGTTGGCTCCATTCCAGTGAGGATCAGTGATGGTCCTACCCTGGGGACTGAGACTTCTTGTGAGAATTCAAACCAGCAGCCCAGCACCAGAGAGTAACTCAGCATCCCACTGTCCCAAAATCCAGAACAGAGGACAAGATGGCCTGACAAGACTCCTGGTAAACTGTGGCAAACTGAAGAATGCTGCCTAATTCAGACTTTGACAGAACTGTTATAGCTATTGTCAGGGAAAGATATTACCTCTCAAGTTAACAGAAGAACCTGTCATCTATATCAACACAAGTCCAGTATTGTATACACATAATAGACAAAGAGTCATCTCCCTGTTTCTTCTTGCAGGGAAAATCCTTGTACAGGATATACATTGTTCATAAAGTTATGATTTTCTTGCTCAAAGGCCACTGAGATTTCAGAGCTGGCAGAGATATTATTAACATGATTCTCCTGACAAGTAACATCAAAAAAGGTGCTGAGGATAATAACATATCTACTTCATGCAGGCAAACCCCATACAATTACCATACTTGAGCATTCATTTTCACTTGCCTCCATTAGATCATTAAGATATACCAGTGTTAATGACACAGAATAATATAAGTAACAAAAATTGCAAACATAGCTGGTGTAACAACAAAGACCAAGATGAACTGGGATGTTATCCTACTACAAATGCATTATTCAAAAAGGCATCTGATGGTGAAATGAAGCTTGACAAATTTTCCAGTAGCAATCAGTTTAATCAATACAAAGATGCCTGAGTCTAACCTACAAAATCTAGCACCTCTGTTGAGCATGTGGCTTGTGATCAGAAAAGTCAGCAGACAGCAACTCCTGTCATGGAAAAGAGGATATGGATTATTCCTACCTCCCTCCACCTGTCACTAACTAGTGCAATTTCCCTGAAATTGTGTATGAGATGCTGTTTGTAATAAGTGAATGCTGTGTTAGGACACAATTGTATTTACTCCTATGGTTGAAAGGAACAAATCTGCTTGAAAAACATGTGAAAGAACATGCTGGTTGAGCTTCAAAAATCTAAGATCTGCAGTGTCTAGCCACAGCTCAAATACGTCATGAAGCTTTGGAAGGTCTGGCCCTCAACCTAAGAAAACCAAAAAACAGACACCTCACCAAAGAACTCACAGGGTTAAGAAAGACTAGCACCACTGATACACCAGAAAGTAACACCAATGATAAGGCTAAAAAAGAACAGTGGAGATACCATGGGAGATAAAAAGATGCAATACAATACACATTGTCAAAGCCTACAGACTATACATCATCTGAAAGCATAAGGGTATTTGAGGTATTCTCTTTAGAAATGTGAATGCACTATCCAAACATTTTGGATAGAAGGTCAAGTTCTACATCTCAGGGCTCTGGCCAGCTACTAAACAGCACTGTGGGCAATAACACTGGTAAACCACAGAAATCAAAAGTGTTAGTCACAGAGTGTATATTTGCACCTGCAAGTAGTTTTACCTAATAAAAACCTGCATCAAATTTTCTTCAACAGAACACAATAAATATTAAAAACTACTGGCATCAATTATTATACTTAAAGGGAATAACTTATTTGTAACACCTACTGCACTAGTGTTTCTGTGACTGGTGACAAAGAAGGAAGTAACAAACAAAAATGGAAGAAACAAGAGGCTATGACTATTGATTAGACAAGTATTTTACAGGAGAACTATCTAGAAAGAAGTCCACTTTTTCAGAACAAACTATGCAGTAGAAAATAGAGCCTACATGAGGAATGGCTGCATCTTTGATCATAAAATCTGCCTATAGACAGAAAAAAAGAACATCTTGAAAACATAAACATATCCCTGGAAGAGAAAACTATCAAAAACAATATTCTGCCAAACTAAATCAGGAGGACATGGAAAGTCAAAACCCGACAGACAGATCAACAAAGACTCATGAACATCATGCCCCTGAAAAATCAACACAATGAAGTGTCCTTTCACTAGGGGGAAAGGTTCACCATCAAACCACCAATAATGCTGTACAACACCTGCTACAAAATGTGAAGGAACAGCCTGCCTTCCAAATTCCATGGAAAAGAGACTACATGTTCTCAATGAAGTTAGATTTTTGCCATCTTTCAAGGGTTGCTTTAAATTTTATATACAAGTTGAAAAGAGATCATTTTAATATGAGTCTCTCTGTAACAACGTACTCTTAGAAACTAACTGTTTAGGACAAAATGGTAAAAATCACAGTATTTTTTCTGGTATGCTTAGTGTCTTTCTCGTGTTATATATGACAACAATTATATATAACTGATCACAGTGAATGTCATGATGCCCAGTGAAAATTAGGCACCTGTCAGCTAATTGACATGGTGCTAACCTTTTTTTTTTTTTTACAATTCTATTAAAAATTATCTTTTATATCTTTAACATTAATGTTTTACTGTCTCCATAGTTTCCAACACTTTCCTGTTTTCCATGCAGCTATTACATATAAGGGAGTGCTTATTTCAGTATAAACTCCCAGGTGCTGTCAGCAAGGCTATTTTACACACTATCTCATTTTTACAATCACCACCACTCCTCTTACCGTTCTCTGAAACAACATTCACAGCCATTGTTGTTATATCTTGGACACAGGCAGTTTGAAATCCTTCACTGGGAGGAGTGCCGTAGGTGCTCAGTCCAGTTGCCTTATTGATGTATATTGTCTTACCCGACGAAGCATCAAAATCTTGCATCCAGACAGAGCAACACAAATCACTCCTGGGATTGCCCGTGTTTGTGTTGTCTGCAGAGGATTCCAAGTTACTTTGTAAGGTCACATGGGGAACCTCAGTATCTTTCATATGTTGTTCTGAGGATTCATCTAATGTGCTTTTATCTTCACAGATGTTAGCACAGTCATTTTTAGCAGGTAATGATAAAATACAGCCTGAAGAAACTGTGTACTCCCCTTCCATGTTGCTGAGTGGTGATGGGCTGACAGAATTCTCCACCGACTCTGCTATCACACCATCTGATTCTGAGCATGCATCCCCCTTAGAAACATTGTAATTACATTCCCCCACTTTTTCTACTGTTTGACAAGCGTTATACAAAATATCATTATTTGAGGATACAAGATCAAAAGAGTGGTCCTCTTTTCTGTTTGAGTCTGTTTGGACTGGTTCACCAAGTTGTTCTACTTCTTTGTGGTCAGTTTTCAATCTGGACAGTTTAGATGACAAAGATCCTGGAGATTTTTTACGACTTGTATTTTTTTTACTAATGAGGGAATAACCAGACAATGTCAAAGGACTCTGACAAAGGGCTCGTTTGTCCTGTGACGTTTCTCCACTGCAAAATGAAGTCTTTTCTGAAGAACTAAAAGCTTGGCTAGTACTATTACAGTCTGAACCTCCCACACGTGGAATTTCACAAGGGCTCAAGTTACCACGATTGCCATTCTCATTCTTTGAAAAGTCACAATTAGTTTGTGAATTAAGTACTGTGAGACCAAATTCACTTTGCTCTGACGTGAGCGTTGGTAGTGTAGACTTGACTCTCCCATAATATCTCCTGAACTTTTCTAATGAACCCAGCTGCATGGACAAGCTCGGTTTTTTAGAGGATTGAGGCCTTGGCACAGTTATTTGTCTTCTAATGTTTTTTATAACAATTTTCTTGCGAGGAATACCTGAAGAAGTTGGCAGTGGCAATTCCAGATCACTCAATGTTTCATAATGTCTTTTACTGGTGGCAGTAGGCATAGCTATCTTCTCCCTCAGCTGATGAGACAAAGTTTTGTTCTTATTACCATCAGCCATGCATGCTTCTCCGGTATAACGAGCTGTATGTTCTTTATTTATGTTACTGGAAATACCCTTAACATTTAAAGACTGAATTGCAAAATTCACTTTGTGGCCAAAAATATCCTTGGCACTGACAGGGCCAGGCCTACACTGTGTATTTAATTCAAGATTTGCTTCTGCCTGTTCAGAGTCATGTAGGGGCTCGCTTTGCACAACACATCTTATGAGGCCTGTAGAGGACACCTTTGCTGGTATTGAACTAGCAGCCCCTCTTCTGGCATCATCTATCACTTCAGCTGTTTCCCTGTCTCTTCTTGCATTACACAGTCTCATCACCGAACTTCCAGAGACAGTTTCAGGTCCTGCTGCTGTTTTAGCAGGGTCTTCTCTCTCCGGCAGTGACAGAGTAACATCCTTATTTGAAACACAGACTTCACTGCTTTTCTGTGTTACTTTGCCTTGGTGGCTGCCCACATATTTTATGTTATTCTGTGCACAATTCTGCAGGTCACAATTGTCTATTTCTCTTAATTCTGACCTGGCCCCTCCACTGAAAGAGGAATGAAGACTTTCTGAAGGTTTTAGATGAGTATCAGATGCTCTTTGGGAACCGTTAGTGTATTTTGCCTCCTGCTCGGAGGTATTTGATTTAATTGTGTCATCTTTATTGGGCAATGGAATCTCCACTTTATTGTTTATACATGAATTAAATGACTCAGCAGTCTTCTGATTTGCAGCAGTTTCAGTTTCCTGTACATTTTTACTTGACTCTGTAAGACTGGAATTTTTTTTTCCAATAATGGACTTCCTTTTGACATCTTTTGATTGCAAGGTACACATTTCATAGGAATCTACAATTTCATCACATGCTTTCTTGAAACTTTCTTGGATGCTCTTCTTGTCAAGGACTGCAGGCTTCAGAACTGGAGCGTTACGCAAACAAAAGTCATTATCTTCATGAAATTCTCTGATGTCCTCACTACATGGCTCAATAAATAAATGTTCTCGGTTCAAAAATATTTTCACTCCTTCCTCTATGCAAGTTAGAAGAACATCCCAGTTCTGGAACTCAATTAGAGTCTTTCCAGGTTCCAGGCACACATCATAGTCACTGTACGCACAGGTCACGTTGAGAATAAAGATCCCATACAACTCTGGCCCACAGCGATGGTGGCCAGGACTTGAACCAGCCTGTCGGTTCGCAGGGACACCTTTTGCTTTGCAAATTACACTTTCTTTTCTTAATAAAAAATCAACCAGTTTATGTAGTCTTGTCTTTAAAACAAGCCTTCTATTCACATACAAGAACTGCATATTCTTATTGTAATGTCCCTCAGTACTGATAAAACCATTTATCTCAAATCCCCCAGACTTGTGATTTATTTCTCTCAACTTCTGGGATCTGCCCAGTCCATAAATTTGACAAAACCGAGAGTATACATCTCTTGTCTTAGGGAGCTGAAGCACCATAGAACGAGAAACATCGTTCCTTAAAGAAAGGGAAACAGAAGGATGCATTAGTGAAACAGCCTCTACCTTCTGTCTCACTCTCTCAAATTCTAACACAGGATCCATACACTTTCTCCTCACTGGTAGCTGATAGAACAGATTGCACACGGTGACTGTAGTTCCACCACTTGGTCTGTTCAATTCAGCTTCACATACTTCCAATGCTTCCCCATTGTGAAACAGCTTCACAAATGTTTTTGCTGTCCTGCTGGTCTTGGATGAAATTTCCACTACACTGGCCATGTTGGCTATACTTGCCACAGCCTCCCCTCTGAAGCCATAGAACGTCAGCTTCTCCAAGTCTCCCACTGAGCTGCACTTGCTGGTGAAGTACCTCTTTCCAATAGCCTTTAAGTCCTCTTTCCCCATCCCAGAGCCATTGTCCACCACCTGGATCTTAAAGGCTTCCAAATCCACTCTGATAGCTACACATGTTGCTTTGGCATCGATGCTGTTGAGGACAAGTTCCTCAACACACTGGCCAAGTGAGTTGACAGTCACTCCAGAACGCAGCCTGGCTCGCACATCTTCCACCAAAGGTTTGATCATGTCAAAATCTGATGGGTGAGACACACAGGGAACTGCAGGGAGCTCACTGCTCCATGTTCCTTAAAACAATGGCCTGGGTGGAGAGAAAAGGGAAAAAAATATAAAATTAAAGAAATACAAATTAAAGGCCTGAAAAAACATTTCATTTTTTTTCGCATTCTCCCTTATAAATACACTTTTCTTGGTTTTCCTGGCATTCGGAGGCTTCTTCTGTAATTACTTTCCTGCTCACAGTCAGTGCCTCCAGGGCAGATGCCCAGAGCCCGAATCTGAGCTCCTTACCATGAACACACTTGGTTCTCAGCCTTAACATACCCAAACCAAATTCCTACCGTGCGAGGCAAAACTCAGAGGGCCTGCAACCAAAAGACCTCTACTGTAATTCCTGTCAGAACTACGGAGCAAATATCCCCAAGAACGGGGCAGAGAGCTGCTTCCCTTTAGTTTTTACCGCAACGGCCCCACATAAATTGAGTGCCTCATCCCGGCCGAGCAGCACCTTGGGGGGGGGGGGTCAGGCCACGAGCCAGCTGTTACTGCGGGAGGGAGCGCGCTGTCCCAGTCCTTGGCGCCTACTGGTTCCCGATTGGCACCGGCGCTCTCCGGTGCGGTCGGTAAGGCCTCGGGGGGGCTCGGAGGGCGCAGTTGGTGCCTCCCCCCCTCCCCTCCCGGTGTCCCCTCCCGGTGTCCGGGCCCCTCAGCCCGGGCCGCTCCCGCAACGGCCGCGCCGCGAGACCAACCGCGCCGGGCCCGCGCGGGGCACACTGCGCCTGCGCGCCCGCACAGGGGCATGCCGGGAGCTGTAGTCCCCGGCCGGCCCTGGGGAGGGCCCGGCACAGCCCCGCTGTCCCACCGCGCCCCGTGTCCGCTCCGCACGGACACACACACACCCCGCCACGCCACACGCCCATGCCACACAGGAGGCGAGCTGCAAGTAAGTTTATTCTACAGACAACGCGAACTTCTGGAGCGAACCGAGTTGTTTTCGGGGGCGTTTTAGTGCACAGGAATGATGTTTTTAGCAATGCGCTGTGTCAGCATCGAGCCTGTGTCTCCCTCGCGTGAGCGCCGCGCTCTCCAAATGACAGACCCCAGCGGTGTGTGGCTCCCCAGACCACAGGCTGTGCCCCTGCACAGCCCCTCCAGCACAGCTCTCCCCTGCCCACCCCAGCCCTGTGACAGGCTGAGCGTCACACTAACAGTGCAGCAAAACAACAAATTAGAAATCTAACAAATTAGGCTCTCTAGAGCTGAACATTGGCTGACTGAACAAGCGGGGACGATGGGAGGTGTTCCATGAGGGCAGCTCACGCTCCAGACTTCGCTTCTTCCCGGGCAGAGTCACTTCAAAATCTGGAAGTCCTTGTGCTCCAGCGCCTCGATTTTCTTCTCATTGCTGAACTCTGCTCGGCTGATGCGGGACTGGGGGCTGCCTACCTTCCTGAGCCAGTCCTGCAGCTCCCGCACCCTGGCGGCGGGGCCCTGGACCTGCCCCTGCACGGTGCCGTGGCTGGTGTTCTGGACCCAGCCCACGAGTCCCAGCCGCTTGGCCTCCCCCTGGGGAAACAACGCACAGCGGGGGGGGGGGGGGGGGGGGAGAACACACGGTGGG
>VXBX01007003.1:134248-164352 GCA_013400415.1 Scytalopus superciliaris | reverse complement strand
AGGGAAAAAGGGCGGGGGGGGGGGGGGGGGGGGGGGGGTTAGAACACACGGTGGGAGACCAACAGAGGGGCATTCACGCACAGGGGCCGGTTTCACCGGTGACACACAGCGCTCCCACAAAGCTTCTGTGGCTCAGGCATCAGGAAAGGAGCCTGATCCTCCTTCACGCGGAGAGCCGGGGCTGAGGTGCGCCCACCGCTCAGCCGCGCTTACATACCCCCGCCGGGCTGCCCCGCGCCCCCCCCCGGGGGGGCTGCCAGCGGGCCCGCGGCACGTACCTGTGTGTACTTGCGGAAGAACACGCCCTGCACCTTGCCGGACACCTCGTAGTCCACGGACACCAAGGCCTCGCCCTCCGCCATGGCGGCACCACCACCACCTCCTGCCGCTGCCGCCGCCGCGCGCCCCTCTGCGCCTGCGCCGCCCCGCCCCCGCCCCCCCAGCTGGGGGCGCGGCCAATCAAGGGCGGGCTCAGCGCCGGGCCGAGAGCTCATTCGCCAGCCATGAATAACGCATGTGCTGCTCATTAATAATGCATGACGCGGCCTCATGAATAATGCATGTGGGCGCGCGCGGGCACCGCCCCCTCCCGAGGTGGCCTCGCGATCCCGAGGCGCGCGCCGGTCTCCAGGCAACGGCCGCCGGCACCGCGCCGGGCCCGGGCACCGGGGGAAACACCGCCCAGAGCCCGCACCGGGCCCCGCAGGTAACAACACCCCACACACACACACAGACACACCCGGCACCGAGAAAGGCAGCACGGGGAGCCCCCGAGATGTCAGGAGTGTAAAGAGTTACAGAACCCAGAAAAGTTATAAAACCTTTCGTAATATTTGTTATAACCTCTCCCTGTATCCTCCCGACTAGACTGTTAGGGAGAATTTTGCCCAGGAGAAAATCCGCCCGGTTTTGGATAAGACAGTCGGTGATGGCTTTGTTTCTAACCTCGGGCTCTTTCTCAGGCACCGAATGGCTTTTTTCCCACCGGTGGCTCCTGTGGTGGCAGCTGCTAAGATTGTTCCTGGTTCCCAGCCGAAGCACCAGAAGAACAACTTTCAGCATGACCTCATACCCAGCAAAGAGGAAAGTCTGAAGGTTTCCTGTGGCCCGAACAGCCGAAGGTTCTATTCCATTTCAGCAGAAAACAGTGGATACAGTCCCAGGTACGGAGGCTCCTGCTCGGCAGGGCTGCAGGGTAAGCACCTCACCAGCCCGGCCTGTACTCTGCCAGCTAAATCAGCAGGCAGACAGAAAGGAGGAGCGGACCGTGCACATCCCCTGAAACTGATTTCTCACCTCAACAACGAGACTGTTCCAGTGGCCAACACAGCACAGCTAGGAAGTGCCCCCTACACGCAGGAAGCTCCAAATGGTAAATCAAGCTCAACAAGCAAAGAGAAGGCTCCAGCAGGGAAGGCTCATTTAGCTGCAGTGCTCTGTCCTTCCATAGTAGAGCCTGAACCATCAGCCTCTCTTCTACACAGGAGAGAGCTGGCCTACATCCTGAAGTTGGAGGCAGATGGAAGAAACTTAGAAGATGCAATTCAAAAGAAAAAGGCCCTTCTCAAAGAGAAGCTGAGGAGAACAAAGGAGACGCTTTGGAGGATTCAAAGAGAGAAGGAGCTTATCAAGGCAGAGGAGAGAAGAGACAGTGAAGTAGAGATGACCCATGAGCAAAAGGCTGCAAGGCACCCTGAAGAGAAAACTTTGAGAGCTGCAGCCAGGCCAGGTGGGGGGGGCTTTGGTGGGGCACAGTCTGCAGAGTCCATTATGCCCAAGCCTGGCACCACCCTCCACCCCCAAGAGCTGTCTGTGGGGAAACTCAAGAAGGAGCAGCTGGTGACCAACAACAGCAAAATGCAAGACAACATACTCATGGAGTTTTCAGCTTCCTGTTCAAAGCTGGCCCCAAAATATAGCCCTTCTACCCCTGCCCTCTCAGACCTGGAGTCTGGTGACCACCTGTCTGCAGAGGTGCTGTACACGCAGGCTGGCAGTGCTGTGGAGCAGGAGGGGCTTGGACAGTGCAGCTTCTGCAAACGTAAGTTTCTCTACACCAGGCTTGAGAAGCACATGAGCATCTGTGGCAAGAACCAGGTCTCCAAGAGGAAAGTGTTTGACTCCAGCAAGGCCAGAGCTAGGGGAACAGAACTGGAACAGTATCAGCAGTGGAAGAGCTCAAGGAGTGCTCAGGTAATCTGCAGTCCCTTTGCCTCCCTTGGTCCACGTCTACTGCTCACATTCCTTCCACCTCAGCTTCTAATCCTGAGTGAGATACGAGCACCTTCATGTGCACACAGGGCTAAGGGATACACTCCAGCTATTGCCTCTGAAAGGTTTATGACAAATGGATAAATAGATCTGTTAGAAATTTAATAGATGGGGGCAGGAGTCCTGATTTGTCTTTATAATGTGTCAAGGGTGTACAGCTGGAGAAAGCTCACTCCTTGCTGTAGTTAGAATGCAGACTGGTTCTGCTGCAGTAAAGGTCTGTGACATCAGAAGCTGCAGGGAGCTAAGTGAAAATCCAGGTAATAAGTCTGCTAAAATGAAGACAGTGGAAACAGGTAGTTCTTTTCCTGCAAAGCAGCTATAACAGCTCTCCCCAGTTCCTTGGCCCTACTGCTCACTTTTCTGGTTGTTCTCCAGCTCTTTCTAAGTATTCATACTTCCATCAGTATTTCCCACACTCCTTGTGCTGGTCCTTTTGAGCCCCTTTGTGGGACTCAGCTTCTTGTGGGTTTTCACATACAAGGAATGCCCAGAGATAGGTGACTTGGGTTGGGCTCTGAGTGTAAGATCAAAAATGGAAGCTGCACGTGGCCCCAGTTGCTCTGATTGCCTTTCCCTTCTGCAGAGTGAGACACCACCCAGAAGGAACAACTGGAAACAGAAACACGAGGCTCTCCTCCAGACCGTGTGCCAGGCCCGCCAGCTGCAGCAAGTCCTTGCTAAGGGAGGGAAGGTGTCTGACCTGCCCTCCTTGCCTCCCATGGAAAACCCAGACTATGTTGCCTGCACCTACTGTGGCCGCCAGTTTGCTCCCCGAGCAGCTGAGAGACACATTCCCAAATGCAAAGACATAAAGAATAGGCCCCCACCCCCACCACAGAGAAGGCACTGCTGAGATAGTGCCCAGCTGTACCTGCTGCTGTGATTCCCTGCCTGTTCTTTGCCAGGTTTCCAGCTATAGTCACTTGTGCTTTCCCTAGTCCTCAAGACTGGCTGCAAGCTTGTATGTGTAGTGAAAGAACAGCTCAGGATGTATAAGCAGAATACCACAACTTGTGTACTTTGACTTGTGCCCTGGGTTGCCCCACACAAGATGCCTACTTTTCTCAGCACAAGAAGCTCAGAATCAGAAATGCAGGGGTTCAGAAAAGCAAGCAGGAGCAGACACTTACTGTTTGAGTCCATATGTCAACTCATGTGCATAGAACATCAGAGATACTCCAAATCAGCCAGGCCCTTGAGGCAACAGAACAACAAACACAATCAATAATTATATTTAATATTTCTTAAAAATGGAGTTTTCCTGTAGGCCAAGTTGCTAGGGAACTCTAAAAAAAAAAAAGCTTGCACCCTTTCTTGAGTCATCTGCTTATTTTCATCTTGGTTTCTGTAGTGGTAGGGAATTATGACAAGAACATATCCCTTCTTTTGTTTTCTTCTTGAGATGTTATTTTTCTGGATTCTGATTATTAAATATATTAAACTAGTTCTGTCCTGTAAAAGTTGTTTTAAATGGTCACAGAGTTGTCTGTGTTCTTAAAGTAAGATTGACTACTTTGTATGAGAAAGTTGCAACAAGAAGCAAACAGGGAACAAAAAAATTCTGACAGCTCCTTTTGCAAGTCCTCTGGTAACATAGCAGCAGCTCATGGGAACCTAGGAAAAGATCAAAAGCAATTAGATTAAGCTGAAATAGTCAGAAGCTGAATAAGCAGAAATACTCCAGCCTTCAATAGGTGAACCTGACTCCTGACAGAAGTTGGAGACCTTCTGCCTTATACGTATGTGGGCAGAAATCTCAATCGCTTGGCACACCCTAGAAAACATGTAGGTCCCAGAAAGGGTCAGTGTTGCACTGTGGCAGCCAGTGATGTGTGCACAAACCTGGAAGGAAAAACAGACTGAAACAAGGGAAAAGAATTTGCTGTTTCCAAACTGATTGGAGAAGCAAGACCAGGAACTTCAGAGCTTCAAAAAACAGGATAGCAAGGGGTGATGAGAGGTAGGAAAGGGGTAAAGTGGAATCTTTATGCCAGCCTCCTTCAATTCATGAAAGGTATAATTGAATACAGTAGCTATAAAATTCAGCACCACTGCCCGTCTTGTTAGCGCTGCTTCCCTTACACAATGTTTCATTGACTGTATTTAGTGAACTCCAAAGGTCAGCAGAGTGCAAACGGTGATGTGTGGACACACAGAAAAGTATTTGATATAAAAAAAACATCTGTGGGGGATTTCTCATAAGTGACACACAAACAGTGAGACTGAAACTAGATTAACCAAAAGTTACTGAAATGTTACCTATTTCAGAGCTAAGAGGGCGCAGTTCCCCCTTTTGCTGAGCTATGGTTTCAGTATCCAGAAAGTCTCTGATAACTGGTTTAAAACTTAGTAGCAGTTTAGCCAAAGAATCAGGCTCAGCACAGAGATTTGCTGTGCTGCTCTGCTGTCAGGGTTAATTACTCTGACACTACTTGAGCTATGACATTCTCGCCCGCTCTGCCTCCTCCCCTGCTCCTGCAATACAATCCCCCTCTCAGAGACATGCTGCATTTTCAGCATCCAAATCTCTGTTGAATTTTAAGTCTTTAACACTGCTCTGCCTCCCAAGATATTTCACAATTTAATAAAAACTCTGATAAAAGTTAAAAATGACAGGCATTAAGCACAGTGTGCAGGAACAGTTGGCTGAGCAGGTGTCAGGCAGGTGCTCCCTTCTGTAGGCCTTAATGCTCAGTAGAAGCTGTTCTGAGAGAAACAGGTACTTCTTCCCTTTCAACTTTCCTGTTACTCATTTCCCCACTTGGCACTCAAAGTGTGGAAATAAACACACACACACAAAAGCTCCTGACGTCACTAGGAAGAGATGTAGCAGTATGAGAAAAGAGTTGGTTTGTTGTTTGTTGTTGGGGTTTTTTTGATGAAGAGACACAGAAACTGACATTTTTCTTCTCCCACAGCAAAGAACCTGCAAGTCCCTCGGCCCTCTTTCTATAAGCAAAAGAAAACAATAAAAACCAGAATGCCATGAAGCCAGTTGCCTATATGCATATTCCCCCTCCTCTCGTCTAAAAAAAACCAAAAAACAAGCAAACAAACAAAAAACAAACAAAACCCACAAAAAACACCCAAACAAAACAAAACAAACAAAAAAACCCAAACCCAAAAAACCAAGAAAAGTACTCCCAACACAAGAGTATGAGTTTAAACATTTATTTAAACAGAAATTCCAAACCACTCCACCCTTTAACCTTTCAAAAAAAGACAACGACAAACTAGTTTTCAGCCAGTGTCAGAGCAGGCATAAGTTGTGTTCCACTAAAACAACTCAGTAGCAATACTAGCAGGAGACCAACACATATGGAGCTAGCACTGCATGAAAGGGAGAAGTAAAAAGGGTTTGAAACTGCTCAAAGGCACTTCTGCCCACTTGCCTTTCCGTTTTTTAGCCCAAGATGAAAGTGCTGGCTTTAAACTGCTTTTTTTGTTGCGTAGCTGGCTGGTGTGAAATCCGTGGTCTGTAACAGGCACAACCTGGATAGCGTGAATCCTCTAAGGCACATATGAGATTGCGGAGCACAGGGCATCCTCTGTCAGGAACCCTGATCTTCCACTAGATCCAAGGGGAATCCAGTCTGTGCACCTAGCTTCCCAACTGCAGAACATTGAGAAATGAGGATAGCAGTGCACTGCAGGAGAGCGACTCCCATCAGCTTGGTGCTTGCTTATTGGACATGGCTCAGGCTCAACTTTTCACTCCTCAAAGGCACTGCTGAAATGTGACCAACAACCCTCAAGCCGGGACCCTGACCTGAGAACTGGCTCCAAGGCACGTGGGGGAAAGCAGAGCAGAGTCCCAGGGGCAACCAAGTGCCGTGGCTGCACCAGGGTGCCTGAGGCTCCCCACCTCCCAGGATGGCTCTGCTCCTGCCCTGCCTTTGGCAGCAATCGACAGGCACACCGGTATGGTCCTTGCCCTGGACACTGCACTGGAGAGACTGCACTTGATTCAGGTCCCAGATACTAGCAATAGGCACCAAAAAAGTATTTAAGGAGCAAGCAAACGGTTTGGTATCCACCTCAGGAGACAAATAGGGAATGCTGGATTTCCCAGAATAGTCTCAAGAAATAAGTCTAGCAGAGGTGGTGACAGGATAACCACCTCCAGTAGACCTAAGGCAATTCTAGTAACATGCCATTGATGGGGATGTTTTAAGCCTGATGGAATCACAACTCCACTCTCACAGCAAAGGTGAGAGGAACTCAGGACTCCTTAGAGGCTTCATGTAAGGGGGGCGGGGGAGGCTAGCTGCCCCCAGGGATCCTACCAATGCCATAAGCTTATGATAAAGTCGGTTTCCTAATAAATTTAAGGGGAATAAAATTAACTTCATTCTCTAACAGAAAATGAGGAAATCTTTACCATCAGACCATGCCTCTTCCTATCTCCAATTTTCTTGGGAAAGCCTCTCACTTCTTGAAGGAAGGTGAATTCCAGACAGAGATTTGATCATTTGTGGTCATTGGGGAAGGCCGCATCCTGTGACCACTGCATTAATGACCTATTCTGGGTAGGAAATGGCATTCCAGCTTCATCAAAACACTCAAGTGGAAAAACACGGATTTTTCCCACACCCACACAGAGTGTAGGCACAGCAGCTGAACAGAAAAGAAGCCAAGCAGGGAGCAGCTATAGGCCTATGCCAAGAAACCAGGAACTCTGGCACCCAAACCAAGTTGAACAGCTGGAGCAAAAAATGGGTAACTTAGTCTGATGCCCAGACACTTGTCATCTGGTTGGGAAGCAGGTAGTCTGAAACCAAGAGCCAGAGATCCCATCTCAGACAGTCCCCGCTACTGCTGTGGGAAACTGCACCTGATTCACTCATCTCCGTGCATTGCCTGGAAGTTGGAAAGCCCTCGGCACCCAGAACAAAGCCTTTCAACTCTGTCTATACAGACCAGTGGACACAGCCATATGGCCAGGGACATGCTGTCTACCATTATCTCCCTAAGAGGAACATCTCCACTGCCTTCAGAATGAGACATTCGCTGGTACCTCTGGCCCTGAGCAGAGGGAAGCAGCCTCACTGGTGGGGCCTTACCATGTGGTAGGGAGAGGACACCTCCCTTCACCCCTCTGAAGTGAAGGTGGCGAGTTTTAGGGTTCAGCCAGCTTCAGTATAAAACACGTTTCCTCCTCTCATCTAGAGATGCAGTGATGAATATTGGGGTCCCAAAGGCAGCTCCCAGGAAACAGTGAAACAATGAAAGGGCCACAAGCTGCTACTGGAGCCATTGCCATAATGGGGCCGTTCTGCCTCACGTGCAGAATTGACAGATTAGGTACAAAGAGGAACTGCTGCTGCTTCAATCACTGAGCTGGCCTAGAGCTCAGGGCCCTTCCCCTCTCAAACTCACTCCTAGTTCATATCAAACGTACATGGGTGCTGCTCTGGAGCCTCCGGCCTCGCTCCTTGTCTGCGAGTGACCTGAAGCCAGGAAAGCCGCTCTCTGCATTCGGTTAGTGTGCTGTGAAGTTAGATGGATCCCAGTGGGCGCAGGAGACTAGAGGCTGGAGCGGCACGAGTCCGTTCCCAGGAGACACCAGGAATCTGAATCCAAGTCAGGCTTTGGATCCACTTCCACCTCCTCTTTGGCTGTCTGTGTTCCTTCGGAATGAACCTCCACCTGCCAAAACACACAGAAGTTACCCAAACAGCTCTAGGACCAGCTGTTAAAAAGCTAGAAGCTGTACAAGGCACAGTTTGTATTCTCCACAGCCATTTGGGACTCTTAGAAACATGTGACTGCCCATCCCTTCTCATCAGGAGAAATAAAGGGAAATCTGAGGTCCCTCAAAGACTGGGTTGTCCTCACTGAAAACCTTTTTGGCTTTATCTGTTTTGCCACTACCAGAGCCAGCATCAGCAGCTCATACAAGAGACAGGCACCATGCTCAGTCCTCCACTCCCATTCTGCCCTGTTAAGAGCTGCTTCCCTTTGCACAGCCTCCACAATCTACACAGGAGCATGGCTGAGCCCTGAGCACAGATGTGCACCCAAGTGATGGCTCCTCACCTGCTGCATTCCCTCTGTTCCCTTGTAGAACCGCTGGAGTTGGGCACTCAGACGAAGGGTTTCCTGCTGCAGCCTCTTCTGATCTTCCAGACACTGTAAGACCAGGCCCCGGAGGTGCGTCACCTCCACTTGCAGAGCACTGCACATGCAGCCTGCCACAGGAGATGCATCCTTCCCTTCACCACACGGCAGCGCTGGACTCAGGCAAGTAGGCTGCAGAGACATAGAGGGAAGTCAGGCCACGTTTGAGTGCAAGGCCAAGAGTGGTACATGCCAGAGGTAAAAAAAAAACATGCCCACAGCACCATCCCAGCTTGTTTCCTGACTTCTCAAAAGTCCCAGCAGACTAGGTCAGCAAGCTACTAGTCATTCTGTCTTTAATACAAAGTCACTACCTTCCTCCTTTCACTGGGAGTTGTTCCTGTTCTATCACCAAAACCCAGCTGGTTTAACCTTTCCCTGTGTGTGGGATCTCTGCTTCCTCTTGGGACAGAAAACTTTTGGAATAAGGTAGTCTCACAGGTTGTAATTTCTCAATGATTTTCTGTATCAGTTCTTCTATCTCACAGCAAACTGCTTTCCAAGTTCCTATCTTCTGGTAGGCTTCTGGGGCCTTGGCTTCTCTTTTTTTTTTTCCAGTTGCATTAACCACATTTTCCCACAGGATTGATCTCATTACTTTAAATCTGAGCAACCCCCAGCTTTGTGTTCTAGATTTGCAGCATCATCTCTGATTGTTATCAGCCCTCTTTTCCTCATCCAGATGAATTAGGCCAATCCAACAGTCTCTTCTCAGCTCTCCCCATAATTGAAACATTGCCATTTATGGTCTCCAAGAGCTTTCAGCCAAGCATTCACTTGGACAACATTACCCAGGGCTCCGTTTGGGGCTTATTTAGTCCAACAGGTTCCTCAGAGGCTCCTTTGAGTCCTTGAAGTTTCTGGTAAGGAAGAGTCTCCTTCTCAGGTTCTGAAGATGCCATGCTCAGAGGAAAGGGGCTGTCAGGCATGGGGATGAATTCAGCATTCTCCAGCTCCTGGATACACAAAAGCAGCACTGTCAGGCCTTGCCAACTTCCTGCAGCTCATTTCATCTTCTCAACCAATACACCAACACCCTCTTGTGGTTAAAAAGCAGCGAGGCCTTAAGGGCTTTGTGCAGCAGGGCTCTAGGAACCATTGGAAGGGGCCACCCAGTTTTCCATAGCCCAGATCCCCATTTAAGGCATTTCTGAGGCACCACATTACCTTCCGCAGCCAACCAGGGCAGGAGCTGCTGTCAGCACTGTTGCCTCCCTTAGCTTCTGTAGTGCTGATCCAGCCCCCCAACTCACGATCTGCTTCCATAGTTCCCCGAAAGCCTCCGCTGGGATTGGGGGTTTCCGCTTCCTGTTCATTATCCTCTTCCTCTCCTCCTCCAGTTGTGCAGCTCTGAGCCACTAGCAAACAAGAGTGAAAACTTTATACCTTTCCCACCTCAGCTATTCTTGTTTCCAAATCCCAGCTGGAGCACAGGAGATGCATAATCTGTGCTGTATGGTCATGGTGAGAGCACATGATAATGGTGTCTCCCTCAACAGGTAGCTCCTAACACTCCCTCCAGGCCTTCCATGAAGCAATCTTTTGCAGCTTCTTAGCCCCAGCCATTCCACAGGTCCAAGGAACTGGACTCCACCCCTCCAGCAAGCTGCCCCATAACTCTGCTTCCCTTACCAGCTCCCTTCAATTAATTCCTCTCAGCTTTTCGTTGTCAAATTCCACAACTACAAAGGCCTCTGCATACATGTTATTTTTCCTTTGTTTCAGCTTTGGGCCAGCCCTTCCCAGGCACAGCGCTGACCTGACTTCCTCCCTTTGAGCTCTTCTGTGAGGCCTTTCAAACACAGAGAAACTATGCTGCAGGCCCAGACTACACCCACTCAAATAACCACTTAAAGGACTTAAACCACAGCTCCCCAGGGCAGGTTACTCACCCGTACCAATGGACAGGCCACTGCTATTGGATCGGATTGTTTTAGAGTTCAACACTTTTTCTGCAAGGAGAGAAGCACGCTTTCAGTTAGAGTGCCACACGGAAAGAAAGACAAGTCCTCCAAAGCCAGTTTTGCAGGCTGATAGCTCAGAGCAGCTTGCCACATTCTGTCCAGCCATCTGGTCTGTTCCCAGGCAGGATTTATACGCTAGGTCCTGACAAGGAATTAATCATCATAACCAAGATCCCAAAACTTCATTCTAAACTTACACTTACCAACAATGATGATGGTGTGCCAGCCACGGCACGACAGGTCTGGAACGTGATGCAATGATCCAAATATTGGTCGAGGCCACGAGGTACAAATATCTGAGCCATGAGCTCTCTCAGTCGACGTCATTGCCAGACGCCCATTCCCACCGTTACCCCAAGCAAAGATATGGTTGTCTGAGGAAAAAGAAATTCAGGGGCTCAATTCCCTCCCTTCTTCTTGGCCTGCACTTCCTGTAAGGATCAGTCTCTCTGCTGTTACTGCTATCCCAAAGCATCTAATCCACTAGCTCCATTTTGCCAGTGGGAGAACAAACCATTAACAAACCTAACAGGCAGCCAGCCACCAAGTCACCACTCTGCAGCCCCAGGGACAGCAAATACTTGGCACTGCACTGGAACACTAACAGAGCAAGACAGCTCCAGTCTAGGAGGATTTATTTATTTCAGCACAGTGCTGCGGGGGTGGTCTAGGAAATGCTCAGTGGGAGCCAGTTAACCATCCTGCAGATCAAGTTTAAAGTAACCCACCACAACTTGGCAAAGACCCACTCACCGTCAGTAGCAGCTATGGTGAATTCATCTCCACATGAAACCCTGATCACCTGCTTACCCCCCAAGGGGCCTCCCAGCAGGTTAATTCCCAGGTGCTTCTTATAGTCCCCAACACCAAGCTGTCCGCACTTGTTGGAGCCGAAGGTCAGCAGGCGGCCTCGCTCTGAGAGGAGGAATGAGGAGACAGTCACAGCAAGGGCCCAACTTCAGAAGCAGCCATGCATGCAGGGAACAAGCAACAGCCCATGACCAGGAAGGACTCTGCTGAGCAGCCAGCCAGGCTGGAAAGGAACAGTGCCAGCCAAGAGGAATGGGTTCAGCCTGGAAACATCTCCCCAATTCCTTCTCCCTGTTTCCTTTTTCTGATGCTAGGGGTTGGGACTCAAAGCCTGACTTGGCCATAAATAATTCCTCCACTAGCCCAGAGCCTGATTCTTTCCAAAACTCTTTTTTTGTACCCTTTAAAAAGAAAACAAGGCTGATGTTGCTGCTTCTGCTGGCCAGAAAACAACACTGCTGAGAAACAGGAATTCTGGGTTCCTGAAGCAGGCATGAGCCTTGCTACCAAGAACACAACCCCCAGTGTCAAGGGCCACGCTGAAAGCACAAAGTTGACATAATTCAGCAACCAGCATTCACTTAATAATGCAGAGGGCTCACCATCAATAGAAGCTGTGTGTGTCTTCCCTGGAGAAATGGTACGGATCTTGTAGAAGGACAGCTGCTTGGCCAAAGTAAGGGAAGTGGCATATGGCACCTCGTAGTATGTCTGAGAAAAGACATGTGGGTAAGCACAGAGGGAAAAATTACAGTCATCAGCTAAGATCTACTCAAGCAGGTCCTGGCAGACCACAACATTAAACCTTGACAGTCTCAACACAGGCATGGTAGAAAACTGCTAGAATCCATATCACTTGCTAGGTCACCATAGAGCAGCTTGCTCTGTTTCACTACCTCACATCTGACGTAAGTCTACAGGGCAGACAAATTGTCTCCTCCCACAATCCAAGTATCCACTGTCTTGAACTGCAATTAAAATACTGGCACAAAGCTAATAATTCTTTGTCAGAGGATCGCCATTTTCCCATATAATACTGACTATTGGGAGGTGGAGACAGAGACCCAAATGCACTTACGTCATGGTTGATTATCCCTGATGTGCACTGATTCAGGCCCAACTTGTTGAACTCATTGAGTCCACATGCCAAGACTTTGCCTGTCTGGGTGAGCAGGAAAGTTCCATCACAGCCACAGTGAACAGACACAATGTTTAAGGTCTTTGGAACATCCACCTATGTGAAAGATATATCCGAAGAAGGTAAAAATCCCAACACCGACTACACAGAAGCCAGCACATGGAAAACATCTAGGGTTAGAGCAGTGGTACAGTGGTACAGATAGTCTGGACACTGACAACAGCAAACGCATTTATTTTGAATCAAGGTGCAAGAATATCATAAAGTCTGCAGCATACTGAAACTACAGTCACAACGCCGAAATTCAAGGCAGACATCAGTGACCAGCACAAGAATCAGAAACATGGTACCTGGGCATCCTGGTCAGCTGGGGTCTACAAGCACCAGACCTAGTTAGATGAGCAGGGCTGTGTCTGTGCTGTGTGGGTGTGATACTGTGTGATCACAGGTATTTGGCTTCTGGGCACATCCTTATAGGTTTCTAACCCCCAATGGGTTAGAATGCTTCAATTACTCCCAGCACTGTATTTACTTGCAACTATCTCTAACTCATTATGCCAAATTCCAAAACTCCCAGCAGCTGCACTGCTGTGAGTTTCCTCTACAGATCCAAGGTATGCCATTTGGTATTTCCCGCCACAATTTCTACAACACTAAGCTAGTATGTCCAGTTCCACCATGGAGACCAGAACAATGAAGCTCTAAGTCACTATGTTGTCTGGTTTGGGAGCAGTATGCCCCACTGCCATGATCTCTAGGGAGAGATGAAGCAAAATGAAGGGAGGAAGCAAAGTTAAAACCCTCTCAAACTCTATGATGCCTCAGAAGAAATACCTGACCCTCAGACTTCATATTTCCAAACAGCAACTAATTTGGATTTATGTCCATGCACATTTTGAGAAGTAGTCATAGCCCTACCTTCTGAGGGGTGTAGTAGTCTTCTTCTGAATCCAAGCCCAAGCGCCCTGCAGCAGTGAAAACACTGCAGTTAGAAATGGCCTCACAAGGTGCCCATCCCTTAAGAACTGCTACTGTCTCTCCATAGGCCCAAAAGAATCTCCCTACAGAACTAGAAACCTGCTCCCCTACAGTCAGAAGCACCTGCCAATCCTCACAGGAACCCAACCCCACTCACTACACCCAGGGAAGCCAAGAGGCACCCTAGAGCGTCCCAAAGCACTGTCCTAAGTGCTCCATCTCCAGTTCCCCATTTCTACCAGCAAAGAAAGCCCCAAAGAAAACATGTTCTGTTGCCCCAGGGGATACAGGCAGCCCTCACCCAGGCCCTGCATGACACACCTGACTCAAGCCACTTCCTGGAGCAGGCATAACCAGTGCCTTCAGGCTTCAGGGAGTACCTACCATACTCTCCACAGCCCCACGTGTAGACTTCTCTGTTCCTGGTCAGCACTGCCACATGGTTATCTCCACATGAGACCTGCTCCACAGGGTTGGTAAGGAAGAAATCCAGCTGCAGGGGCTCAAGCACTTCAGAGCCATAAGCCTTGTCAACGCCAATGCATCCATAATAGTCTGAGCCAAAGGCATACACCTGGCCCTCATCTGGAGGACACAAGGGAAGCTTAGTCAGTACACAGAGCTTGTGTTAGGCTGCATATTAACTTCTTGGGACGTGGCCAGAGCCAACCTCTGTTCTGCAGTCGTCCTCTATAGTGCACAAGAATGTCATCAGGAGACTATGGAGTCCTTTCTTGATTATGTTAAGATGAATGACTTTACACAACAATCTGCAGCTATTTCAGTGTCAAAAAATCTTTGCTTGGACCTGCCAAGATATTTAACAGAAACCCACAAATTGATCCTGTGGCTCCCTATGTCACTTCTCCAGCACTCTGAGCATCTGAGCTTCCCTGTGTCAAATCTCTACTTTTCCAGCACTGGCAAAATAAACTTGGAACTACCCTGCTGAGAATTGTTTGCATGTGTAAGGCAAGATTCAAATTCTTACGTAACAGCCAACACCACAGCTAAAACACCTTTAAAAGTACGAGCAGGGTTAGAACTAGAGACAGCTTGCAGGACTCAAGCATTCTGGATTAAACAGCAAATCCCAGATACGCATCCTCCTTTATCACTGGGTGATTCTTTCCCCACACAGTCCAAAAAGAGTTTCAAACACAACTATGTTCTTGACTTCAGGCTCTGCTGTCTTTAGCACAAGCATGTATGGAGGCAACACATTCAGCAGTAAAAGCAGGAACTCTGCTCAGCCACAAGGAGCTGTACTCAACACACAGCTTCATCACTAAAGATGAGCACATCCTTAGCAAAACACCCATCTTTCCTGGGAGTCAATATATTCCACTGTGTAATAATGTTGGTCTGTCCCACATGTTGGGATATCTATCTATCTATCTATCTATCTATCTATCTATCTATCTATCTATCTATCTATCTATCTATCTCAAATGTAATAATGTTGATACTATCCTCAAAACTGAGGGATGAGTGACGTATGGGGCTTTCTCCTTTGTGCAGAAAGCTGCCCAGCAAACACCTCCACAGCACAGCAAAGTGAGAGGACTTGCCAATGCCAATGCATCCATAATAGCCTGAGCCAAAGCACTTGCAGCTCTCACCTGTGATGCACACTGTGAAATCATCTCCACAGGACACCTGGCGAATGGCTTTTCCCTGAAGCTTCTCAACATGCTTTGGCTGCCGGTAGGAAGCTCTGTCTCCATGTCCCAGCTGCCCATGCAACTTGGTGCCCCCCTGCATATTCTGCAAGACAGAAATATCTGGTGAGGTTATGTATCCACAGCCTGTCTTAAAAATTTTGTATAATCTATACCAAAGCCCATGAAAGCCTGAAAATACAGAATACCTCTCTGTCATTGACCATCTAATCCTGAGATGTTTAAAATGTTGTTGTTCAAAATGCATTATATGCCAACACTTTTTATTCATTTTAAATTATTACAGAATTTCCACTCATCATAAAAAGCAGAGTTGTTTAGTGTAAGACATCTTTGCTTTCATTCAAAAGTTGCCTTAAAGATGACATCTGTATTACAAAAAGGTCACTCATCCTACTTATTCCGATGTTGGAAAACCTTCCTCAAAAATACACAAAACCAACAGAGCATCACAAAGCCTCCAGTGTGTTTCTAGTAGTTAGCAAAAGAATGAAGAGATGTTTGACTTAGTTTTTGGGACTACAAGACTTCCATCTACAATTCTCAAGTGCACAGCAAGTTTCCAATACACTTCTTGCCACAGTGGAAAATTTCTCTCATAGAAACAGTTGCATTGGGAGACTTGGTTCAGTCCTGAATCAGATGATCTTACAGTGTCCACTGCAATCAGATTTCTCCCTTTCCAAGTCTCCTGCTCATCTGATTCTGAGAGGCTTGTGAATGGTCAGCAGTGGATCTGGACTCTTCTTTCCCACCCTTACACCCTTCCTGCAGTTTCTCTCACTTACCACCCAGGTGTAGAGCTCCTTCTCCACTGTCACCACAGCAAAGTGAGTGTTACCAGCACACACCTGGCGTGCACTGCAGCCACTTTTGATGGCATCCAGCTTCTGGGGGGTGGACTTACCACCCCCCCAGACATACACCTCACTAGTGCGTGAAGTCACCACTGCAATGGGAGCCTCGTTCATGGTACTTGACCTGCACAAGATCCCCCCAAAAACATATGTGCTTTTAGTAATGAGTTTGCATTCATTGTCATCACTCATTTTCCTACTGTTGTCTAGTAGTTTCCCCTTCACAACTATTCATGGTTTTTATTTTCACAAACTGTTTTTCCAGCAAACTGTGAACTACCCGTGAACTGGGACAACTTCACATAAAGTGCTCAGATAGTGATGGTTACTTCTAAGTTTATGAGGAAAAATTGGTCCAATTCTATTTGACAAATAACAGAAAACCAGCTATACATGTCACAGAAGCTACCTGCTTCACAGAGCAATCCTGCTTACAGCCTTGCTGGGAACTGTGGAGAACCTCTGCTATATCAAGTTTTATGGAAGACATTTTAACATTCAACATTCAGACCGTCATATTCCTACTGCTGAAGGGAATTTGTGTGAAAGAGGGATCTACATTACATCTCAGATACATAGGCTGTACAGACTGCACCTTCAGTAGCACAGAGCTAGATGGGGCCTGCTGAGGTAAGGCTCCAACCTTACATATAAGCAGGAGATAAAAGGCAGAGAAAAACATGGGACAATAACCATGTAACAACTTCATGTCAAACTCCTAGTATTCAGGGATCTTCTAAACTACACTATTCCATTATGGTTGTCACAGGCTAACACTCTCAGCAAAGTTCCTCTCTGGGGAGCTGTTCTTTCCATAGTTCCTTTCAAATACATGTCTAAATAATTACCTTGGTCGCTTATTTGGCCCATTAAGCAGCGTGACTTTCTCTTCCATTTCCCTGCCAAAGGAGAAAAAGCATTTTAGGAAACAGCAACATTGCCCAATGCAATTTACTGACAAGCAGCACTGTTTCCCTTCCCAATAAAATGCTGCTCCCTCTTGGAGGAAATGTGGCAGCTGTTTACCAGCTCACAGAAATACACGGTAACTAGGGCAGAAGTAATGCACCACACAGCTAACAAACTTCCAGGAGAGCTGAGGACACAAACTACATATGTAACAGAATATGGCCAAGCAATACCCGTATTGCACAAGAAAAACCTTAAATATTATCAGGATTTGGGCTTCTAACAGTGCATACAGCAAGACAAAACTCAAACTTTGCTATCACCAAGTAAAAGAATATTGGTATAAAGGACAAAGTGTGCTGTTTCCAAAGCAAGCAATGTGGGATTGAGATAGCCTGGAATTACAGTTCACCTTTCATAAAAAGACAGTGTGTGTAGGCTGATGGTCAAACTAAGCTAAAATGGGCTTTAAATGCAAGTATCTCCCAAAGAACTAGGCAACAAAAGGAGAAAGTGAGGGCCTCTATATTGCATGATATGTATATTCTGAATATATATATTCAAAACAGCTTTTTCCAATGACCACAGGAGGATCTCTGTGACCCTTCATGCAGAAATTTGAAGAGAGGGAACCAGCATTCCTCAAAAGAGTCTTGGAAAAGAATGCCTCAAAATTCTCAATACAACAGCTTCTACAACAAAGGATGCAGAGACCTTTCCCACCTTACCCAGGCACCAAGAGTACATCAGACCAAAGACAAGACTGGAAGAATGGACTCCTCTCCTAAAGAGGATGAAGTACTACTTCAATAACTGCCTCACATCAGGCTAGATTCACTTGAAAACTTTCCTACAAAAGCACAAACACCACCAGTTTGCACAAACCCTCCTGTTTTCCCTGACAGCCACCTGGGTTTCAGGCAAGACCATGTGATTACCTCCTGCGTTTGCTGAGCAGGGGATGTTCAAGCAATTCATCTGCAGTGGGTCTCTTCTCTGGGTCCTGAAAGAAGGAAGCAACAAGTAATTCTCTGGGAAACACTCATAACAAAATCTTGGTCCAGAAGACCTCATTCAAGCCTGCATGGACCTCCTTCCCTGAGTCCCTTCATAAGGGATAGGAATTAAAATACTTAGAATGAATAAGGATAAATGCCAAGGATGTGCAGGAGGGACCTCCATGCTCTGAGGGTAGTAATACTAGGTTTGCTTTCACAAAATTAATTCCCTACAGAAAGGCAGAAGCTTAAGAGTGCTGAGATGATACTCCCACCTCCATAGCACTGCATATAAAAATAATTGCTTCTGCCAGCCCATTCAGTAATTGTCATCAGAGTAAACCTAGCACTCCTCCAGAGCCTACAGGACTGAATGGCATCTTGAGACAATGCTTTCAGAGGACTGGAGAAAGCCCAGCACTAGTGATGCCTCAGGCCTCACAAAAATTACCCTGCATCAACAGCCCACATGCTGAAACAGGCATGTCATTCCCCTTCAGCCCTGAATTCCATAGCTGAGGTAACTGGGAAGGGGTGCCTGAAAATTAAAGTATTTCACCAACCTGATCAAGGCAGGAATTCACCATCTGGATCAGCTCCCAGGAGTAGACAGAGGAATCAACCTCCATGGCGCGATTCCCCTGCACAATCTTCACACAAAGGTTCAGGGGATTCTAGGCAGAAACCAGAAACCAGTTGTAAGGGAACTGAACTGGACAATGTGTCCAGTGGGGAGAGATCCTACAGATCATCATTATTTTCTTCCTCCATCTCAGATCGGGACACATCTCTCTTCTTCCCTGCCTAGCAGGTTCTCCAGAAAGCTAATTATAATTCCCTCAGAAACAGTACCTTTGATAGCCAGGACATGGTGGCAAGATCCAGCTTCCCACCAAATTCTCTAACAGTGCAGGGAGGATAGGCTTCTCTCTGCATGGAATCTCCTATACAGCATATAAAGTCAGGAAAGGATGGTATTTTCACATCGTGTCTTTCAAAGTTACAAAAGCTTGCATTATGGCAACTAGCAGATTTACCTATCTCATGGCACAAGCTGGCAAATCACATATGCCAGCCAGTAATGCTCCCTTTCACCCTTCCCAAGCCAGCTTGACCAGACATTTCTAACAACCAAGCTTTCAGAAAGAGTAACAGGATTAGATTCTATAAAATCTGAAGGCTGGAACTTATTGCCACAGAGTGCTACACAGAAAATTCACAGCTAGTAAAGCAGAAAAAGCAGAGACTACAATCACAAACTTCCTCCTTATAGTGAAGAAGATACTTCATGCACAACCATGACAAATTAGCACATTTTGTATTCTACATCTGGTAAACCTGGGCTGCAGGCAAGAGTGAGTTTGGCAGAAGACAGAGAGGCTTATGCATGAAGGCAGAAGGGTAATCTCCATGAAGGGTAAGGGAATTCATGCAGGCATTTTCTCTGGCTATAGCTGTCACTCTCAGGCCACTGTTTTCTTAATCAGTAGATTTAAACAACAATGAAAGAAAAACATGATTTAAGAAAGGTAAGAGCCAAATGCAAATCTTAGGATGATAAAAAATAGGGTTATTTAATCCATCCTGGTTGGCAGACTTACAGTAGCATCAAAGGTCCTCTTCAGAGTAAGCAGCTCAAAGATGACACAGCCCACAGCCCAAATATCTGATTTGAAGTTGTATTTCACACCCTGGCAGAGTTCTGGGGACATGTAATATGGAGTTCCCACCAGCTAGGAAAAATAACATTTAAAAATCAGAAATGGTCCAGCGGCCTTCAATTCAGGAGCTCTGTATCCATCATGTTCACACAGGACCATAAGCATTACAGCAAGACACTGCTCTGACACAGCATTGAAGTGACACACCCCACTGATGTGCTGAAGGGGTGGGAACAAGCACACTTCTGTTCTCATCCACAAGCCTGTCCCTTTCTTAAAAGATCCTAGATACCACTCTGCTCAGATTCTGATGTGGTACATATTTCTCAACAGAGTAGTAGTCACATGAATATGACAAGAACTTGTCCCTATCTTAAATATACCACATTTAGAAGTAATCAGGGCCTTGCATACAGAGCAGGCATATGGAAATCCTCACAAGAGGTTGAAGGAAAAGGGATCTAGCAAAGTTTTCAAATACAGTACCAGCCTACAGCTATGGAGCTGTCTGATCACAAGACACTGCCAGGACAAAGGCTGCTCTGTCTCAGAGGAGTTACTTTTGGGTCGGTACGTAGAAAGCTGGGTTGAGTCCCACCCTGACAGGCTTTCAGTTCAGAAGTGGTCATTCCTGAACAACTGGTGTAAAACAAACACCCCCAACACCCCAAAAAAATCCCAAACCCAGCACTTAAACACAGAAGGCCTCCCAGGTACTGCAGAAATAGTGGCATAGCTCAAAGTCACAAAAAGGAGACACAGAACAAACATGGTAAAAGATGTAAGAAAAAACCTTCCAGATGAATGGAGTTCAATCCTTAGCAAGGAACTAGACAGAAAAATAAAACGAGAAAGACAGAATTTAGAAAAAGGGGAAATATTTATAGATGCCCTCTTTTCAACTCTATCAGCAAAGCTCCAAGGACTACAAAGCCTGCCCTTCATTAGACTCTGCTAGTATGCTGTTTACCTAATGGGCACATTCAGAGTCTGCCATCTCCCTTCCATTTCCTGTTACAGAGTGTGACAGCTACAGAGCATTGTGAGCTCCAGACATGGGAAGGTTTAGAAGCCCAGATAGCTGGAGTATCACAGAGAACTAGGACACTGCACCCAAAGCCTTTTTAAGCCAAGGATAATATAAGCTTTCTGTAAGACACGAATGTATTTTCTCTATCTTCCTTAGTAAATGGGAGAAACAATGATAAATTAAGAAATGAGCGTTTAGTAAACAAGATGTAAACATTCTATCAAATCACAATTTGACTGTTACAAACACTGACAACATGTTTGCATTTATTTCCCAAAAAACAGCTTCCAGCCTGCCACTGGTCATTAGATCACAAATCAAGCAACGAGCCCAGAGCACAGCCAGCGTACACAGAATGAAATCCAGCTGAAGGTGTGTAGTTCAAAATTCTTCATATGTGAAAAAGGGGAAAAAAAAAACACTCGCAGGTGTAGGTGTAGACAAACACAGCCAACACAGGCAAAACCAAACCTGGAAACTCACAGCACAGACTGCATTTCCTCTGAAAGCCAGAAGGCAAAGAAAAGTGTGATGAAACACAAGTAGTTTTGTTGCAGTGCAGCCCAGCAATGGCTTTATGTAGCAGCCCTGAGTTCCCACTTATTGTGGGAACTGTGTAATAGAGTGCTCACGTTCTGGAGGAGGATTGGCAAGTATTTAACTACACATCCTAACAGAACACCAACACCTGGCACTAAATCTAATAAGACAGCCTGGTAAGGGGAAGTGTGAGTTGGCTTGTGTCCCAGACTGTAATAAAGCCCTTTAGCAGATAGGAGCTCCAGACAATGTCTCCTTTTCCAAGTCTAACGCCCACCACAGATTTTAAGAGAGCTGGGAAAACCAAGCTGAGCCTTTCAGGTGCCTGCAATACAGTTTACCTTGTGTCATAACTCTGGCTGTGAATATGCTTTCTGGCAGGGTCTGGAACAAAGACAAGCTTCACAGTCTCCTGGTAGAATTAATCTCTCCTACAAAGCTTTGCCCCTCTCCAGGATCATTACCAATAAACGCTACAACTGGTTACCATGAGAAGCACAAGTGCCTTTCTTGCTTCTTTGCAATTCAGGTCAGAGCCTGAATATTAAAGAGACAGGAAACATGCCTATGACATGGTGGTATATCAGGCATGCACATCCAAGCTATCTCAGATCCACTTGAGGCAATATTTACCTGTTAGCACAGCAGCATGACAAAATTAACTTGTTAAGCTGGTCTTAACTAGCCAGTTAGAGGGAGCGCACTGTTCTGGTGTGATTACACTGCTGTCTCTGTATGTTCAGCTAGCACTGCCTTCGTATTACAGATTCACCTTTGCAAGTACCATGCCTAGGGGAAAGCAGAGCAGTGCACTCTAGCACAGCTACGCTGGCTCTGGCACCATTCTATGCCCACATTGGCACTTATCTTCATCCTACCACTGCTCTGCAGAGAGACAGACCTCCAAAAGGTAACCTGGGAGCAACTGCAGGCTCCAACACATCAGCAAATATGCCAAAGTTAGTGAGATAAAGTTAGGAAGTGAGGTTGTAGTGAGGTGAGGGTCACTCTCTTCTCCCAGGTTATGAGGTGACGGGACAAGAACAAATGGCCTCAAGTTGTGCCAGGGGAGGTTTAGACAATATACCAGGAAAGATTTCTTCACTGAAATGGCGGTCAGGCATTGGAATAAGATGTCCAAGGAAGCAGTTGAGTCACTGTCCTTGGAAGTGTTCAAAAAAATGTGTGGATGTGGTACTTGGGGACATGGTTTAGTGGTGAATATAGCAGTGCTGGGTTAACAGCTGGACTAAATAACCTTAGAGGTCTTTTCCAACCTTAGCAATTCTGTGATTCTGTAACACTGAGGGAAACGAAAGGGAAAGGAAAATAACAGAAAGCAAGAAAGCAGCACAGCATCCCTGGTCTTCTGCAAGGCATGTGGAGGTGAAAGAAAAACACAACTCAGTCTGTGTTGTGAAGAAGGCAGATACTCACAGTCTCAGCCATAGAGTACTCAGAGTTCAGCTTCTTTGCCAACCCATAGTCTCCCAATTTAATCAGGTTTGCCTTGGTTAGAAAGATATTTAATGTCTTTATATCTCTGAAAGGAGAAAAAGAAATGCAAACACTCAGGTATATTGCCAGATTTCAGTTTTCCATACTATACTTTCCCCCCAAAACGAGGTACTTGCTACTCTGCCAGCATTCTCTCTCTCTCTCACACAGAGTTCTCCAAAGGCAATTTTACCCCACATACTGGGGCATTAACTGCAGTTACATGTTTTATCACATTCCCCACAGAAACACAACACAGTTTAAAAAGCTCTGGCTCCAGAAGCTATGTAAAGGCCACAGATCAAAGATAGTTCTTTCCCCCTTCTCACTTTCTTCTCATATGAAGGTCATTGAGCAGGTCTTATTTTTCCTGGTTTTATAAATAGACCCAAGCCAGGAGTCGCTGAGCTCACTGAAAACATAAATGTAAGTATGAATATGTATGTATGCAAATATAAACACACACATGCCACTGTAGAACTTAAGCATAATGCTTTTACCCTTCAAGAACAACTCTTTATAACATGGATATGATTCTAGCCCATGAGTTGGCAGGCCTGACTGAGAAGGCTTTAAGCTAGGTTTGAAGGGGGCAGGGGAGATGAAATCGGGGGGTGGCATGCCAGGGTTGGAGGTGAAATTGATAGCCCAGCTGAAGTGCATTTACACACAGCATGGATAACAAACAGGAGGAGCTGGAAGCCATTGTGCAGCAGGAAAGCTGTGACATAGGCACCATGATGGAAATGTGGTGGGAAGACTTGCATGACTGGAATGCTGCAATGGATAGCTATAAGCTCTTCCTAAGGGAGAGGAAAGGAAGGAGAGGTGTTGAGGTGGCTCTGTACCTTATTAGGGAGTTGTTTTGATGGTATGGACCTGAAGGACAATGATGATATGGTTGAGTGCCTACTGGCAAGAACTGGGGGGGAGGGCTGACAAGGCAGACATTCTGGCGAGTCTGTTATAGACCACCCAATGAGGATGAAGAGGCAGATGAGATATTCTATAAGCAGCTGTCTGATGTCACAATTGCTTATTTTTGTGGGAGACTTTAACGTGCCACATGTCTGCTGGAAACTCAACACAGCAGAGAGGAGGCAGTCTAGGAGGTTCCTGGAATATGTGGGAGATAACTTCCTGACACAGTGAGTAAGCAAGACTGTCAGGGGCAGTGCCTGCTGTTTCCAAGCAGAGAAGGGCTAGTGGTGGATGTGGTGGCTGGAGGCTGTCTTGGGGTAGCAACTATGAAACAACAGGGTTTTCAATTCTCTGTGAAGTCAGGAAGAGATCAACAAAACCTCTACCTTGGAATACTGGAGGGCAGACTTCAGTCTTTTCAGGACACTGATTCAGACAGTCCCTTGGGAAACTACCCTTAAAAACAAAGGGGTCCAGGAAGGATGGACATACTTTAAGCAGGAAATCTTAAGAGGTGCAGGAGTAGGATGCTGGAGTAACTGGCAGCCCATGGACTGCGCTCTTAGCTGTGTTAAAAAACAGCTGGATGGCCAGGCCCAGAGTGGTGTGAATGATGCACAGTCAGTCTGCAGTCAGTCACCACTGGGATTGTCCAGGGACAGTCCTATTTAATATCTTTATCAATGACTTGGATGAGGGGATTGAGTGCACCCTCAGTTTGCAGACAACACCAAGCTGGCCAGTGTCGATCTGCTGGAGGGTAGGAGAGGCTCTGCAGGCAGAGGGATCTGGACAGGCTGGATCCATGGGCTGAGGGCACTGGTATGAGGGTCAGTAAGATAAACTGCCGGGTCAGGACTTTAGTCAAAACAACCTCAGGCAGCGCTACAGACTGGGGGAAGAATGGCTGGGAAGCTGCCCAGTGAAAAAGGACCTTGTTGGCAGCTGCTGAACATGAGCCATTAACTGAAGCCATTAATTGTGAAGCAGGTAGGAAGTATACCTTTGGCCTGTGGTAACTGCTTTTCCTACCCACTTTAGCAAATATCATCTATGTGCTATAACAATAAAAGGTAAATTTACTTCCTTCCTATATGTATAAACTCTTTGTTCACAAAGCTGCAACTCCATTTTCAAATACAAGATTTCCTGAATATTTATCACAAGACAGTTTCTAGCCCAGTAAAATTTCTTTACAGAAGTCCAACTACACTTTGGAGAGAAGCTCAGTGCTTGCTTTAAACACAGAAGCAAAGGAGTTCTTCACTCACACCCATGAATTGCACTGGTTACCTCAGCTTTGCCACATGCCACACTTACCTATGAAGAATTCCTGCTCGATGAATGCAGCTCACAGCTGATGCAATTTGAAAGAGATACCAAACCACCATCTGCACAAGTAGGAATATCAGAATTATGTGAGGCTCAAAACCACCCCCCAAAAAACCACCAAGCCCCAAAATCCCACATGTCCCACCCAGCCACACTGAGGCACAGCAAGCGGGCCTGGCTATACCATTTAGATGCTCTTTCAGAAGTATGAAAATCTAGAATTTCCTGTTTTGGAAATCTCTGAAAAGATATTTGAAAAGGTCAGTTGTTCTATGGCCATTCATAGTGCCTGTCCTGACAGCTGTCACAGAATTCAGTAAGTGAAAAGACTTAGAAATGACAACTAATGACCACTCAGGAAACATCTACAGTTGTGCTCTCCGGAATACGAATTGTGACCATTTAATATTCTCCATCAGCCAGAAAGCCTTAAAAGTCACTATATAAGACAAGTAAGTGTAATCAATAATCAGTTCAGCATGTGATGAAAGCAGACAGCAGAAAATAAGTTTAAATAAAATAATCAAAAGAACAAGACAGATTCAAGGAAATTACTCTGAAAAAATCTTAGACAATGTTCAAGAAAGGCAAGAA
This sequence comes from Scytalopus superciliaris, assembly GCA_013400415.1. NCBI lineage: Eukaryota > Metazoa > Chordata > Aves > Passeriformes > Rhinocryptidae > Scytalopus > Scytalopus superciliaris. Next base: position 139,047 of record VXBX01007003.1, on the reverse strand, counting down.
ACTGAGTACTAACTATGAAGAAACACAGGAAGAGGTTTTAAAGTCAAATATTTGCCAAGCTAATAAGGGGACGAAATCCTGTTCTCTTTCATTATTCCTCCCTTGGAAGTATATACTGCTCTTATGGACAGTCAAAAAGGAAAATAGGAAGTTTCAGATAGCCCATAAATGCTCACAATGTTGAACATGAGAGGAAGGATGCCAGCCTCCAGATAAACACAGAAATTCCCCACCAGCACTATGGAAAAAAATTGGTAGAAATACTCAAATAACCAGAGAGATCCCCAGAACATTAGGTCAGCCCCACTTGCTCCCTCAAACCACTCCAAATTACCTCTTCTTCAAATAACTTGTCTTTCTGTCGCAGAATCTTATCGTAGAGGTTCCCTCCTGTAATTACAAGTGAGTGAGAAAGATAGAAAGGTTCATCTTGGTTAATGGCAGCAGTTACTCTGCTCAACTGCTGCTGAGAATACTCAAATCCCCTAAGAGATCTGATCAACCACTACAGCTCTCTCTCAGCACTCCTCACTTAAACTGGTCAAGCATTCACAAAATTAAGTTCTTCTTCCATCTAAGAACGTCACCGGCATAGTTAAGCTTAAGCAGAGATGATTCTTTAACACCACCATTTAATACTCTCTGAAAATCAGATCAGTTAACTAGGCTAGCAGACCCTACTTTTTTACCTGTAAGTGCTTCTTGGATGTATGTAGACACATATAACCTGTACACCAAATCATGTGAGACTGTCCTGCTCAGCATTACATATAAATAATTTAAAAAAGAGAGAGAAAGCAGTTTTAAGGTTGGAGTAGTCCCTGAAGGCACAATTTACTACCTTTCTCAACTTACTGCACAGCTCTGACCTGCCTCTCCTTCATCTGCCCTGCCAAATACATGGAGGCAGAATTCACAAAGCACTGACAAGAGCAGCACCACCAGCAGAAGCCTGAAACCAGCAGATTCTTTAGGGGACCTCACAATTTCAATGCAGCAGACTGAAAATCAAGGACAGCTAAAAGCACGGATGCTGAGGGCTGCAGGTAGTGAGACTCCCTGTCAGATCAGCATCCAACCAGTAAATCCCAAATCTCTGACCACATCCTGTTGTTACTCCAATTCCCAATTATCATATATTATGTCCTAATAGTAAGAGATCACCAAGACCTTTCCCATTCCCATGGGTATCGTGCAAGAAAGCCTTTGGCTGTATGATTTCCATAGGCCTGTCAAGTGGTACGTGTCCAAAGCAGGTTGCAATGGCTCCTTTGTCTCCTTGAGGGACTTATGTCAGACTTCCATGTTGGGAAGATGTTTCTCATTAAGACTCCCTTCACTTAATTTCCTCTCTTTCAGCTCTGCTATAATTTCTCAACATTTCTTTTTTCTGCCCTATGTTCACATTTACAAATTATCTACAAATCACTCTTTACATTCCCAATTTAACCAAAATATTCACTTCTGCCTCTTCTTACAAATCTCTTTCCTAGTGATTCAGACTATGCAGGCTTTGCAGCTTTTCTGAACCAAAGAGCAGCATGACAGATACCACATTGCCAAAATCCTACATAAGGAGACAAGTTATCTCTTAACTCACATAATCAATACACACATACGAAAACCAAATTAATTTACTATTTGCTTCATCTAATCACATCTAATGTTCTGATGTAGGTTATTCTCTCTTCAATGAATGTATTTTATAGGATATTTCTTTCCAAATCTATTTCAGATGTATTTACTGATGTTATCTCATGGGGAATCTGGCTGGGATGGTACCATGACACACATGGAACTAAAGGCAAATAAACCAGTAACTTGGCTTCCTGCTCTGTAAAACAGGAGTGACATTTACTCAAAGTTGAAACCCTTTTCCAGATCTTCAGAAGAGATGTGCCAGTTAAACAGTCAAACCTTTGGATTCTGAGAAGTGTCTGACAGTGAGTAGTCCAGTCTTAATTTAAAAATTACTCACGAATTATCTTGGGCTCGTACACCACGGAAAAAAGCCACAGAAACAACTATTAATGTATTGGCAAAACCACTACACGTAACTCCAAATAAGATTTCGGCTTTCTCATGTCCCTTGTTCTGTACCATCAGACATATTCAGGCAAAGCCGGCTATATACTTATCTCTTGGTTATTACCCCAAAGTAAAACAGTTTAGAGACACTAAGAAAAACATGCACAGACATCAGTACTAAGCAGCTTCTCTCTGTGCCCTCCAACAAATTTATGATGGCCCCAAACATGCAGGGTTTTCAGTCAGTGACTCACACAGAGACAGCACCCCTAAAATAAAAGGTGCCTCAAAGGGCTAACGTTCCCCTGCTCTTGCACTGGACTCCACCTTGCGTAAGAACAAAAAGCAGAGAAGCAAAACCAGCTTTAGCCAACCTGCCAGCCAGGGTGTTTGACACCCTTCAGAAGGACTTTGCACAACTCTGTTGTGCTCCCCAACCTGTTCCAGTGAAAGCAATCTGTCTAAGGCGATAACAACAAGATAATAGCCTTTTTCAGCCAAAAAAAGGTTCTGCTGATGAGCCAAAGCTTAATGCAAGCCCAAAACATACACTGGACACTTAGTCAGGGGAGCTGTCTTACTCATCCAAATAGGAACCCACTGCAGTTCTAGACAAGTATTTGTTCCAGCAGTGTAAGCTGTATACGACCTCCTCTTCCTGCTGTCTAAGAGCAGCTGCTGGTCAGAACCTCATATCAAATCCTTCCATCACTCCCTTCCAGGTGGGACTGTTAACCCTGCAAACTTCAAACAGCACCCTTTGAGCTACTCTTGGATCGTTTTAAAATTTTCTCCACCACCAGAAGGACCTGGTTTGGTAGTCTGTTTTTTTCTTTCAATAGTAAATGTAACAGCTGAAAGCAGAAGGCAGGAAGAAGATTGCAGTGGGACAAGATAATTTTAAGCTTTGATTTATAATCACCAAATTATAAATCTATTTAAGTGACACTGCTGAAAAAACAGCCCTGTACTGGCAGAGAGACTCAACTATTCTCATGGTATTTTCCCCACTGCCCAGCTAAAAGAACACAGCAAGGTGCACTAAAAGTGTACACTACCAATAACACGCTTCTTCCACTGCACCAGCCATTCAGAAGGCTCAGGAAATAATCTACTGCCTGAACTGGCTGCACCAACTACAGGATTTCTTTTTTTTGGCACTTAGACACAAACAGTAAGGCTTCTCAAGCTCTTCTTCAGGAGCTATGCAGCAGAATTCACCTCCACTCCTCTGCTCCCCTGAGGATACCCCCAGGGATGCAGATTCTGCAGGAAGGTGACCCAAAAACATGGCAAGTGCCTCTCTGTAAATGGGAGTGGGGATCTCACCATTACAGTACTCCAGCTCAATCAGCAGCGTGGTGTTATCCATGAAGTGATTGTAGTAGGCGATGATGTTCTCGTGCTGCAACAGGGCAAGGATCACGATTTCATTCAAAGCATCACGACGCTCCTTTTCTGACAGCCGGGTCAGGTCCACCTCCTTCCACACTACAAGTGAGTCATCCTAAAACACAAAAACATCTCTTAATTACAAACACACTGCTATGAAGAGAACAGCATGTGCCTTTATAGCAGGAAATTAAAACTTCAGGAAAGGTGAAGACTTTCCTATCTCTTACAGATTTCAGACAAGTATTCTTTACAACGTAAGTTTTGAGGCTTGCTGTTTGTCATTAGAAATAGCAATGGCCTGAAGGCATCTTTCTAGCTGGCCAACACTCACTTTGGGGAAAAAAAAAAATCAAAACAAAACCAAAACACCAAACCAAGGGAAAGGCACAGTTTGTTTTATTTCAATAGAAATTAAACATACTCCAGTTCAATAGGGGGAGAATGGTGTATTTCCAATCCTATAACTGTACGTTATTGTACAAAACCATAACCTGTCACAAAAACTAAAAAAAAAAANAAACAAAACCCAACAAAAAAAAAAAAAAAAAAAAAAAAAAAAAAAAAAGCTAAAAAAACCCCAAACAAAAATAAACCAACAAGGAAACAAGAATAAATTTAGCTTGCCCTTGTCAGGCCCACCCACGTTGTCAGCCATGCTATGAGTGATCTGTTAAATGAACAGCTTTCACTTAGAACTGCCCAAGCTGGGACACCTCAGGGTGACCAGGGAAAAAAAAAAAGAACTTCCCATGGGAACCAAGTCAAGTGCTTTTCTCTGACAGCTGCTAAAAAACACAATTAAAATTGAACTGGATGGAACTAAACCATTTGGGATCAACAGGAGGGCTGGCTTTCCAGTCAGCCTCCCCTGAATACGCTGAAAGGCTGAGCACGTGGGAGAGTTACCTGTATGAGATGCCCCCACGTCTTCTGTGACTGGAATAAAACACAGAAAAACGAGGAGTCCATTAGCGTCGGAAGAGCCTCCACACCTCCCTGCGAAACTCCAGGGGGCCCAGACTGACAGTGCCCCAACGTGGCAAACCCCAGACCCTGCGCCCCGGGGCACCGGGGGCTGAGCCTGTCACTCGGCAGGCGGGCTGTCACCGAGGGGGCTGTCACCGTGGGGGCTGTCACCGTCACCGTGGGGGCTGCCCGTGTCACCCTGGAGGCCGTCACGGTGGGGGCTGTCACCGTCACCGTGGGGGCTGCCCGTGTCCCCCTGGAGGCCGTCACGGTGGGGGCTGTCACCGTGACGGTGGGTGCTGCCGGTGCTGCCGGGCCGAGCCCCGCGGCGGCTCCCCGGGCCCCGCGGCCTCGATCCCCGGCCCCGGGCGATGGCCCCGCCCGGCCCGGCCCCATTCCCGGCCCCGGCC
>VXBX01007003.1:114622-134205 GCA_013400415.1 Scytalopus superciliaris | reverse complement strand
TCGGCTCGGCTCGGCCCGGCCCGGCCCGGCTCCCTCAGCGCGGCCCCGCGGGCTCCATGTCGGCCCCCGCCACGACCCGGAACCGCTTCCCGGGCCCGGCCCCCGCCCCGCCCCGCAACCTCAGTCTGAGATACGTGATTTATTTTCTTCGTGGACTGTGCACAGCGCCGTCAGCATCGTCTCGGTGTCTTGCTTCCCCCGCTGCAGGCGGGAGGGCGAGGGGAGTGACAGAGAGCGCCCCGGGGCCGTGAGCCGGCGCTGCCGGGAGAACCAGGCGGGAATCCCTGAAGCCAGGCACGGGTGAGCGATGCCAGCCCTCACCGCGCTCCCTCGGGAGGTGCCCAGAGCAGGGAAGAGCACGGAGGGTTGCAGAGCCGCTCGGCATCACATGCACCTGTTTGTAAGGGGGTGACTTACACATCCACGTTTATTTACTGTGCGTCGTGACTATTTCCACACACAGGGGATGTCCTTGCGAGCAGTGAAGGCGGCACGTCAGTTTTAGGATAAAGGAGCTCGCAGGAATGGGTGAAAAACACTCAGGTGTGTTTTGCTAAGGAACATTCACTCCCTCCATTTCAAAGAGACCGTGTGGCAAAGAGTAATAGTTTTTAAAAAAATCCAGATGACAGAATCCCACGAAAATGGGAATTAAGGAATCTGCAACAGTTGTAGAAAATCTGAATACTAATTGAAAAAGTCAGTCTTCATTTTTCCTGTTAGAAAAGCCAAGCTATCTTACCCGTTATTAACTATAATATCACACAAATTCTTTCATAAAATGCTCACAGTAGTAGCTACAATCAGGTTTAGCTACCCCACAGCATTGCCTTTACTACACTTTAAAAAGCAGGCAATAATTTTCAGAGCAAGATGCCCCTAAGGGAAGTAGCAGCTCCTGCCCACTCAGGTTTACTGGAATATGACTGAAGAATATACACCCGACTTCACACTGTGTTTTTCACTCGAGCATTTAAAGAAATCAGACCACTGACAGGCAATGTGGCATTCTGCCTCCTGCAAAATCAGTATGAAGGGTGAATTTGGGTAAGGGTAGTGATGCCTAAGGATTTTAATGTGCATTTTATAGATTTTCATAGAGTTATATCAGTTAAGTAAGTTTTCCTAAGTTTCTCACATTTTAGGTGGTATTTAGAAGTTAGTGAACACTTTCTCACACGTTCCTGAAATTCTGTCAGAGACACATTGCCAAGGACACGCTGTTTGAAGAACACCTGCAAGAACTCTGAGACAGTAAGATAGCTTGTAGTCAAAACTGAAGAGTAAGCTCAGAGCCCTTGGAGAGGCTCCAAGGGGCAGTTCTGAGCAGTTCTGAGGGTGGGCACCGGGGGAAAAGGGTATCACGGGTTGGTTAAAATTATCAAATATGTTAATTACTGAAAGTTATAAAAGCTGTAACATCTGTTTTATGCGGGTAGGCATACGTCTGTTGTGCACCTTAGAAGCTTCTAATAAGAGGGCTACCTTATCTATTTATCTCCAGTAATGTGGTTTTGAAAGCCTTTTGTGGGATTTAGGCATCAGTAGGAAAACTGTCATTTAAACCAAACCATAGCAAGCATCTACCTTACTTCAAAGGCCTCATTCATGGCTTTCAGAGTCAAGGCAGTACATTGATTATATTACCAAGGCAAGGAAAGAGTAGCCCACGCTGAGAAGGAAGTGACAAGGCATCTACATGGTTAATTAAGACAACAACACTATGAGAATCCAGTTGCATATATATAGTCAATACATTATTTCTGAGGAAAGATTGTCCAAACAGCTCATATTTGGGAGAAATAAAAGCCTGGGCAGCTGGTATGGATGAGAAAATGCTAGAGGGTAAAACTCTGCAGTAGATCAGACCAGAACTGCAATGGGATATAGCTGGAAAACACAAGCATGCTCTCCCCTTGGCAGCTGCAGGAACAGCATGCACCAAATAACAAAGTTAAAACAAGTTCATATCATTACAAATCCAAGAAAGCAGTGCAGTTTATGCAAAGATCACATAATGCAACCAATTGAAAAACTCAGGGGAAAGGTACCTTGTGAGTATCAGCTAGGGAGGAAATTAAGTGAAAGGAAACCACAGAAGTGAAACAAAGCAATGTGAGCATGGTCCTGTCGTTGCCCTTTTTTTGGGTTACATGCCCCCAAAGGAAGTTATTTAACATGCGTGTTTTATTGTAGAAAGTGAAATACAAGAAGTCAGGCGGGTCTTTCAGGACACAGCAGCTTTCTCCAAACATGAGCTAAACCAATGATCCTCATAGCAAAGATGGGATAGACATGTAGAGATCACAGGTCCTCTGGCTGGCTGTGTCAGTGAGCTGGAAGTGCAGAAGCTAATGCATTGAGTTTAAGGTGATAAACCATATGGATCTTTGGCAACAGAAGGAGCAATCAGGAATCTGTTACTATCATATTGCAGAAAGTTTAAGTCACTTCAGCCGCAGCTGAAACAGAGCAATTCCTAGCTCTTGCCAGTGAAATAGACTGCAAAGCAAAACAGGCTACCTACAAATACTGCTGAGCAAATGTGTTTCAGTGCTGCAGCAAAAGCTTGGACTCACCTGTTTCAGGTTTACAAAAAGATCCAAGTAAAGCCAACAGTCAGTTTTTCTAAATCCTCTTCTCCTTCCACCCTCCTCAGAGAGAGGTGACCTGCCTCTGGCCTGCCAGAGCCACCACACCACCACCAGCAGTGATTTGGGGGAGGAACAACAGAAAAAGCACAAGCCTGACAATTTTTTCAGGTCAAGAAGGGGCAGAAAAGAACTACCAGTTCTGAACTCCTGCAGTCTTCACCAGACCTGACTTTTATTTTCCACTGAAAGATTTATCCATTTCAGGTTTGTTGTCTCTTTCCCAACAAGCCACCTTCAACATAAGGGAAGTTAATTTCCCAAAGACTTTGTTCACTAAAGGCATGGTCATCTCAGGCATCTGACAGACGAGTACAGCAGAGTACAGACACAACTGAAGACATGAGAAACAGAAATACATCACATGAACTGGCAGAAGTTAAGAAGCCATGCTACTTTCTCAAACCTCTGCTACAGGACTCGGTGAAATGTACGGGTGGGAATCCCCTCATGATCTTAACAACCAGTTGCCAAACTAGTTTGAGTCAAATGCCTGTGATGTGCCAGTTAGCAGACAACACAGATGTTGTACACTTGGGTTACTTCTCACATACCTGAGCAGCTTGTGAAAAATGAGCAAGCATGTGTAAAATGCTCATTCCCTCCCGCATCCACGCAAACAGCAGCTGCCGTGGGCGCTCTGTGCAGGGTGCAGCCTACGCTGGCAGAGCAGGAGGGGGAATACACAAAGATATACCGTACTTAGGAATGCTCACGTGCTGTGTTAAGTACTGTGATAATTAAATCGTTAGTCACATTGACAAGTGGGTGGAAGAGCCTGGAACGTCTGATGCAGTTTGCTACGGGCAATTATAGATTTACCAGTGATGCATCTGTCACACACAAAGATGGGCTCAGACCCAAGTATCTGCAACAGCTCAACTTTAGCCCATTTCCCAGAAGTGAAATGGAACAGGGACACCAGCTCTGCATCTACAGTGCTGTAAAACAGCCCACTGCCAGCCTACCACATGAGCACAGCTGTATGGTTTCACATAATCAAAATATTCATCTGGGAAAGAACTTGCAGAGGCTAATCCTTATCTAGAGATCTGGGAATTTCTCTTCTTGAAATTCTCCCCGATAATACCAACTAGCTATGTAGCATTTATGTGCCTCCAGTCCTGTTATGTGGTATATCTCACTTGGCTACTGCGTGACTAAAGGCTTGCAGGGTCAGCAGAGAAGATCTGATAGCAGTTCAGTAAATACCTAACCACTTTCTTCAGTATCTGCCACTCACATAGGACCAACTCATCTTTGCCGCAGTTTAAAATGTCCTTTAAAGTACAAATTTGTATATTTGTCTTAATGAACTAAAATTTATATGGGAGCTGATGGTGAAAAACTAGATCTTGTACTCTAGAGCACCAGCTCTGCTTCACTGTCAGCCTCAAAATTCCCCCACACAGAGCAATATAATTTTAAGGGTGGAGGGAGAAAGTCAGAAAGCGATAACCTGTATTAGGAGACCTCACTTGCTGTGCTGGTCCCACTCTACAGAGAAGCCTGTGCACCCCTCCCAAGTATGAAATTTTCAAATTCTTTAGGAATTAGCTATGACTAGAGAAACCCAAAGGCTTGTGGGGAGTGTATTACTTGCTGCTTCCTGCAACAGTTCAACTTGCAAGCAACAGCATTCTGTAGGGACATGCACAAAGAGGACAAGATTCACAATGACAAGGTGAGGTGGGTTGTTTTTCCCCAAAGAAATTTTATTTGAGAAAGTTGACAAAAATCCCCCAATCAGTCATTACAGGTAAATCCACACCAGTTGCCCACATCTGCTCCCCATTAACCATACCAGTACAGTGAAGAGCCAAATATAACACCAGAACGATGAGAGTGTAACAGACACCTGGGGAACTTAAGGCCTCACCACCATTTTTAAGATATCTTTGTACTCAAGGATGGAGAGATGATATCAAAACAGACTGGGAAAGCCACTTTCTTCTAATGTCTTTTTTAATTATATAAAAACAAAAGCAGAAACTTTACAGATCTACAGGCTTCAAACTGTAGGACCTAAAACTGCCTTTGAATTCTTCTGTAATTCAGTCCTGTGGCATCACTGCTGTTCTGCAATGTAACAGCTTTCAAAAATGTACAAAGGTAAAATGGATGCAATGGCAGAGGAGTGAACTTAGGTTCCTAATACAGCTTTATCAAAAACCAAACAAATTAAAAGCAATCCAAGTACTTGCCAGTGGAACTAACAACCCCAGGAACTTGGCAATGGCAAAGAGGAGGCAAAATACTAATGTATTTAGATGACAGGAGGTCATCTTTACCTTCTCTTTCCCATTGCCTCACTCTGGACAACCATTTCCTTCCTAGCAATAGATCAGACTCAGGTCAGAAATTGTAAAACTATGGTTTTTGAAAATGCCTGACTGGGCCCAGAGCCATGACAACCTCTTTCTTAGCCAGAAGTGTCTAGACACAGGACAACAGAATGCTGTGCTGCTGAACCACTTGCTTTGGAGAAATGTAGAGAAGATGCAAGAATTTTAATCACTGCCTAAAAACTGAGCAGGTGAAGTACAGGAAGTTAACCTCCCTGTTTTTTCCCAGCCTGGTTTATTTAACATCATGCCATCTGGATGGCTGAGAAATGGTGAGAAGCTGCTGGCTCTTGCTGTCTAGTACTGCAGAGGAGAATAACAGTTCTATTGAGGGCACAGTTCAGACTCCCCCCAAATGTAGAATTAGACTATTCCTACCCTGTACAGCTTTTTTTAGTTCATCCACATTCTTTCAATTCCTCTGCTATCTCTGTACAGCACTGCTGTACCCTCAGACCTCAAGGCAGGGTGTGCAGGCCCTCATGCTTCATGTAACCATCAGCTCACCTTGCTTTGAGGTCTCAGAAAACGAGATTCAGCCAGCTGCCTAGACAGATGAGAAGTCTCCTCCTCAATGTAAGACCAAGTTTCCTAGCATGACCTGCTCCCATGTGCTCTGTGACTGTATCTGACTGAGGCCTCCTGTCTGCATAAAAGGTGTTCCTGACCAAGGCTTTCAAGAAAGATGCTGCTTCACTTCAAAGCAAGAGAGGCAAATCCAAGACAAGCACGGGGCAACAATGGCAGGACCAAGGCTGGACAACTTATTTGAGCAAAGCAGGCTTCTTTCCAAGCTCAAACATGTTCCCAAGCCCTCCTTCCAAGGCTCCCCTTCCTCCAGGCTGAATCACCGTATGCTCAAGTGCCCTGACCTGTCAGCACAAAGACACCAGCTCCCACAGGGAGAAACACAGAGGTCCACGACATGGACCAAATCTTGGATGACCCTCTATTCTCAGGCCCTGCTAGAATGATGAATCCTATTGCTTTGCACTCATCTCCTTTTGCACGAGGTTTAGATCCCAGCTGGTCAGAACAGGGAATCCCCTGCTCTGCTCCAGTGGCACCTAAAGAGCATAGCAGGGTCAAGTGGCTCTGAGTAACTCTGCAGTCACAGACATATGGGAGACATCATCAAGCCATGATTATAAAGGGAGAACAGACAGCGCAAAAAACTTGCTGCAGCTGTCATGGAAACATCTTTTTTTATTTAATCGCTGTCCCAGGAATACCCAAACCCATCATGACCTCCCCCACCCTCCACATCCAACAGTCCCTCATTGCCTCCAATGTTTAGGCTCCCCTCCCCCCTTAGGGTCCAAGTTCCTTCAGAAAAGCTCCAGTCAGTGGGTATCATCAGTGAGATGGCTCCAGGGGGCCATGGCTAGGTCCCAGCGGTGTTCAGCTGGGTCTGGGAGGAGGGGGAGGAGGATTTGCTCCTTTACTCAATCAGCTTCTTGGCCTTGAAGAAACGACGCAGGTAAAAAACCTGCCAGGTGGCCAGTCCGATGAGACAGCACATGGAGAAAATGCTGAAGTACAGAACCCGGGTGTTTGTCGACTCTGAAACAGACAACAAACCATTGCATGGGAGTTTGACATCACAAGATGTGCCCCAAGATGGCAAAGTTCCCAGGATTTCTCCTCCCCCATGCAAAACTTCAAAGGCAAAATAGCATACAGCATGAAAGCAAGGGCACTGAAGAACCAGCAGTACTTGAGAATAAAAGCAGAGGGAACAACGAGAAAGCTAATGAGAGGGAACAAGGTGAAGCTGTAGCTAATGGGCAACATTAAATGGTACAGAGCAATTCACATTAGGAATGGAGACAGAAAGAAATGATTTCCAGAAATGGAACACACAAGACACAGTGACTACTTCAGGTTTCCCTTACTAGGAACAGGCAGAAACCACTATAATTGCTTGATCTCCAAATGCTGTCCTAATAACACATTTAGCAGAAATAAGGGATCTTAGAGCTCCAGCCCTCTGAGGAGGCACACAGTCTCACCATTAGTGTCCCTCATCTCCTCTTCTCGTTTCTTCATATAGGCAAAGTCATTAACGATGGACTCTGAAAGATCTTCCAAGCGCCTCAATTCTACTTCCAGAGGTTTCAACTTCTCCACTTTAGCAATCTAGAAAACAGAAGAGTCAAGTCACTGAACCAAAACCAGAAGCTCCCACATGGGTTTTTACTGCCAGTTTGAACCACTCCTCCCCACATACTACATATCTGGGGCATCCTTCCCCTTGGGAAACACCTCTACAAGCCAGAAACTACCATTGCATAAAACACTATCTCTTCTCCCACCTGTTCTCTGAAACACACTTTCCTACTACCCCTCCTACACAACGGAGGAACACAGCATGCACACAAGCACATTTCTTCCTTATTCGGCCTAATGTTAGCTTATTCACAGTTGGCTTCTGAGGAGTGGGTAGAACCTGCCACATGACTAAACCTCCAGTGAATATAAGTCATGGACTTGAGATACAGGTGACTAACTTACATACGCATACAATACTGTTCCACAGGCACACAGCGTATTAGCACCGAGATTTGCTTTGCTAACCACACGTCCCAGAAAGGCCAGGGAGGCGGATTCCCAGCAGCAGCGGTTTGAGTGCCCCCCGGGGGCTGGGGGGTTTTACCCCTCGGGCTGAAGCTCCCACGCTCCTGGCAGGGACCCCGCAGGCACCGAGCGCCGCGTCCGCCCCGCGCCAGCAGGTGGCGCTGCGGGGCCGCGGCTGCCGGGGCCGGCGGGACAGCGGCGACCCAGCCCAGCCCAGCCCAGCCCCCCGTCCGGCGGGTCACAGCCCCCCGGGCAGAACGGAAAACACACAGAAAAGCTCAGCGACAAAGCACAGCCCGCTGCAGCAACTGTTTAAGGTGAATTGTAAACGTGTGTCCCTGTCCCAGTCCTGGCTGTAACCTCACACACGCGTTATGTAAGACCTGTGACACAAGGACACTCACAGGAAGGGTAACTCCAATTCCTGCCACTGCCACAGCGTAGGGTTTGGGTAACCCCGGTTCCTGTGTAGGATTTGTCACTAGCAGAACAAGCGACAGGCCCCTGCAATAAGGCCAGACACTGTCCCCAAGCAACGCAGCAGAGGAAAGCTGCGCTGCATTAACCGCACAGAGCGCCTGCAGCTCACCACAGACTCAGGGCCAAGCAGGATTACTCAGACATAAGCTGCAAGACACCATCTCGCAGTGCTCCGTGCCAACAGGCAGGCAACAGGGTGCCCAGCATGCAAGCAGCCCCAAAATGCCACTTCCAGAGGCCTGGGCGTCAGAGCCCAGCTGAGGAGATGATCATGACCAGCCCAGTTGTAGCTGATCAGCCATTCCACTGAAGGATCTCCACATGACATGTATCCTGGCAAGCAGCAAGCCATCCAACAATCATCTGAGGATGTGTATGCTGACGTGAGCTGTGTATTACAGCTCTGCCAGCACAGCAGTGTCAATTCAGTGCACTTGTGAGCAGGGGTAGGAAGCAGTGGGTCAACCCCCTCCTGCCTTCCAGCTAGTAGGTTGTAATGACAAAACCTGTGACCTGAACACATACCTGCCAGCAGAGCTTTTCTGTAAAACCAGTGTCAGTGCGTGTGTGCCTATGGCCCAGGCTGCTGACACAGACAGAGCAGCAGGTCTGTAACACACACTAGGTCTTGGGCAACTCTACTGACAAGCTAGCCTTGCACTGTCCAGCTCTGTTACCTTCCTGGAGGGCTCACTTCCTCATTCACAGAAGGCTACAAGGGTTCCACTGGGAAAAGCCAAGGTTTGCCTGCTCCATCCTGCATCCCTTCAGCTGCTTTTAGCAGGTGTAGCTACAAACATCCAATATCTGCTTTTAGTACTGCATGTACTCCAAGATATATATCTTGAATCACGGAATGACTTACATTGGAAAAGACCTCTGAGATCATCAAGTCCAACCTATGACCTAACACCACCATGTCAACCGTGGCCCTAAGAGCACCTCCAGGGGCAGTGACTCCACCACCTCCCTGGGCAGTCCTAGAACCTCGTTCATCTCTAAGGGAGCCAATATGCACAGCTGCTCCAAGGCATTTTATAAAAAGCTCACCAAGCATCTGTGATGGTGGAACACCATCAGCCTAGAAGGACAGCTGGACTACACCAGAATTGAGACAATAACCCTAATGAACTTCCCAGGGGCCATTCAAAGATCTGTCAAAGTCTAACTCTCTTCCTAGTGTAAAAAGAGACACACTACAGACAAGAATTGACGAGGAGTAGCTGATGTGGAAAAGAACCTAGATCGCCAAGCATTCTTTGTGCCCTCAGAAGTCTTTTCACTTTTCCCTACCTTCATTTCTATGTACTGAAAGGATAGTTATTCCTCCCTGACCCAGAGAACTAAAGCATGACTCTGCAGTTAAGATTTTCTAACCCAGCTCACTATTCCAGCCACTGTAGTGACTCATCTGGATCTATGAAACCTTATGAAGCTAGATTTGGACACCACCCCTACTCTCACTGCATATGTCCATGCACAAGCAGGACAGTATCACTGACCCTGCTTCAACTCCCTGAATCAAGTCTCCTTGCAGCAATTTGACAAGAAGAGCTGGGGGGTATGACAGGTCACTGGTACCAAAAAGTAGATGAATGTCACAAGCAAAAGGCTCAAAAAGGCTGCAATTCCAGGAGAGAAACCTGAGCAAGTCCTTCCCTCTGAGGCCTTAGACCAACCTGTCAAGCCAAAACTCACAAATGCTACAGCAATCTGGGAAGAGAGAGTATGGAAAAAAAGAAAACACACTGCAAAGCACTGTGGCTAAACATCTACAGCAGCTGCACAAACAGTAAATCAGTCTGAACCCTTTGCAGACATGCTGCTCACCACCATCTGGTAGCATGAGAAGTCCTCACAAGTTAAAGATGCTTCCCAGGGCTGCCAAGATCTGCTTTTGGTATCAGGTAGGCCTGCAAGTCTGAACACTTCTTTTCCCGTACTTCTCCATGGAACTTTTCCATCAATCTAACTACACTGATGAGCATAATGGATACATACTTTTATTCCATGACAGTTTTATCAGTACAACCAGTGAGTACTTAGATACATGGACGTAAGACAACCTTTCTGCACAGGATTCTTCTAGGTAGCACTACAGTAATTAACTCTAGACTATGCTGCGGGGTGGCATTTAAAGGGATTCTGTAAATGTAATCAACATAATCCTCCCAGTTACACTCTCAGGGACTCATCCCAGTTGCAATCCTTCAGTAACTAGTTGACAGCTGACCCAATGACTGCTCTCTTCCTTGAACACAAGCACATTTTTACACTTGATGTAGGATGTGCTCCAGACTGACTCAAGCAATGATTTCTCTGCTCTTCCCTGACCTCAAGCACTTTCTTACTCTCCACATAGGATGTGCTCTCAACTGTCCTAAGCCACACAGGACTAGACAGCCCAAAGTTCAAAAGGATATAAAAACACCAGCATGACCATCTCAGAAATTTGTTTGTTTTCCATGCACAGCCTCCTCTGGTACCCACTTTCCTCCCTAAGGCATCTCCCATGCTCTTGTGCACAATGAACAGCAATCATTTGTGGGAATCTTTCTCCACCAAAAATTCTCATTGTCTCAGGCACAGGCTCTGTACTGGGGGCTGACTGATCCCAAATTCTAGTAAGCCAAAAGCATGGTAGCTTGCCATCAAAATTCAGTATCCACACCATGCAAGACCATCTCAGCCACAAAGCAACTGCTATTTTACACAGCTGGCTCTTGACTCTAAGAAACCTATGTCCTCTTAAGTTGGAAACATTTAGGCTTTATGCCTATTTGCAATGTCACGCCTTCAAACCAAATACCCATTACACAGCAGCTACTGCTCTGCCAAACACCTTTACACTGACAGACTGCCAGTTCTTAGAAACACACAGGCGCCATTTCAGACCTGCTGAGCCAGTACATCTTACAGTCAGGAAGCTAAGAACAGTAACATTGCAACTTGACCTTTAAGAGGATCTGATGTTAACCTAAAATGCCCTCTGCTGCTGGGGCTGGAGAAACTTCATCTCTCAGTCTTTTGTTGCTTCTAATGCCTATGCTCAGAAGCTGGGTCACGCTGTCCTAGCAGAGAAATTCACACATTAAGCTCCAGTTCCCAGAGTACAAAATTAATTCTAGTTGATGTTTGTCTTTTTTTTCCTCCCACAACACACAAAGCTTCACTGCAATTGTAGGCTGCAGATGGGCTTTCATCACCACTGGGAAAACAGCTTCCCATCATGAGCCCCAGATCTACAAATGGCATCACGTGAGTGCTGGGAAAGGGGAGCCTCCAGTGCAGGCAGCCAGGGGACATACCTCCTCGTAGTTCTTTGCTTCAACACCATGCTTCATATCCAGAGTCACGAGCTGGTCCGGCATCCTCCCTGTTCCTGGAAGCATAATGAAAGGATTCCTTGTGTGAAACATTCAGCCTGCCAGGAAATCACCAGCTCTTCCCACCACTGAGGAAGAACTCACAACTCCCTCCCCTCCCTGCATGTCTGCAGCTAACTGCGGAGGCAGCACAGTCCAGCCTAAAAATACAGACTTCACAATAAATCCTGGCTGAAGGAGAGCCTCCCAAAGATAATGAGAACAAGCTGTAACTTAAAGCACTGAGTGTGTATAGGATGCAAATCACTATAAAAACTGCAGAGGATTAGAACATGAACACCAGCTGCTATGAGACAGCCTAGCAAAAGACAAGTCACCAGAGGGACAAATACTCAACCGGGAAGCTCATGTTCCTCCTAACAGGAAGTGAACCAGCAACTTGTCAAGGTTACTGGGGTTGTAAGTTACTTTACACTAAAAGGAGCAGAAGATAAACTGCTCCAACTGAGGAATATGGCATACAGAGACTACTGACCCTCACATGCTGGAATATGTGCAGAAAGCAAGGAAATCCCTTTACCATCTCAGACACCTGAGACCCACAGTGCTAACGCAAACCCTGAGGAGCAAGAGGCTTCTGAAGCTGGGAAAGCACTGCCTCAGAGAACTGCCAGCTGGAGCCACCCAAACAGCACATAAGGCTGCAGTCAACAGCACGTTGGTATCTTTCACGGCTGTAGCCCCCAGGCTAGGGACACTTACAGCTTACAGCTTCTTTTAACTGCTACAAAGTGTCATATCTGAGAACATTCACAAGAGGAAAAATACATATATAGGACAGGCATATCAGATACACTAAAAAATGCAGCATGTCAGCTGATCTGAGTGTCATACTCCACTATACCACCCACCGAGAAAATGTCGGTATGCAACACATTCCCAAATGCCAGCACATTAGGGTATATAGTTGTCCTCAGCTGGCTTCCAGCAAGATACATCTGAATTTCTCAAACTAAGAATTTCAGAGTCTCTATCCAGGAGCACATCCAATACTCACACTTGTCTCAGGAGGCTGCCAGGTAGACAAACAAACAAATTCAATATACAGATTGTGCTAGGTCACTCCTGTTGAATACTGGAAGATACTCCAGATCTTCGATACAACATCCCCAGATTTTTTCTCTACCCACTCATTGAACAGCTCTTCAACACCACAGCAGAATCACCTCCACCTTCTACCACCAGCAGAACAACAAATAATCTACTGATAAGATGGTGCATATCAACTAAAACTGTTCCTTAAATTTCCTGATGAAAAGGCACTGCATAAGAGCCCAATGGATAAATCAGGATTAGGATGGAATTTTTTTTTTTCTTATACAAGACTGGCTACTGTAAAAACTAACCAACTAAAATCCCAGCACTTTTCTTTATAGACAGGGTGTATACAGCCACACAGTGCTCCTTTCTCCAACCACAAGCTTTGACTGCTTACACCATTATATGTACCAGCATGTGTGGAGACTGGCAGCCAACAGAAGCTGCAGAAGCAAATTCAAAGCACACAGTTCAGTGAAGGGTTTTATTAATGTTGCTTAAATTACAGCAACTTAGGTAGAGAGCTGGAATATACAGGAAGAGATGAGAAAGATTAAAAGGTCAGTGCAAATAACAGAACAGGAAGAATTCATTTGTTAGGCTGGAAGGGAGAGCTGCCAAGAGGCAGTAAGAATCCAGAAACGCCAAAGCTGCTGGACGCAAAGGGACAGAGAGCAGACATTCTGCAAGAGGTTAACATTGTCAGGAACTGGCCTGGAAAAACTCAAGCTGCTCTTCTACAAATTTACTTAGCCCAAGTCACTAGGCAGCTCCCTTCAGACTCATCAGATCCTCAGTAACCCCTGCCTTCCTGCTGCCAGGGCTCACCGGATCAGGCTGGATCAGCAGCAAGGAGAAAAACAGTCAAGACTCAGAGATCCTGAACTAAACTGATACCTACAGTCCCCAGGTCTTCGAAATGTCATCTCGTATGAGCACAGAACTGTTTCCTGGGAGATTAGAGGAGCTCTTAATTTGCAAAATCAGTGGAAAAGCAGGACAGTTGAACTGAATGTCAAAAAAATTTCCCACAAGAATTCCAGAAAAAGAGGAGCTCTGACACTCTTAAGAAAGTTTGGGAAAGGGTTGCAGAAGGAGCAAAGAGTTACAGATTAACACACAGGAAGAGCCCTAAAGGGGAGAATGCAGTGAAGCCAAATTGTTCATCTCAGAGATTAGCATAAGGTGGGAGAGTAAATGTGCCTGGGAACAGAACATTGCTCAGAAAGGCAGGACCATTCCACCCTGGAAGAGGGTGGAAGAGTAAAAAGCCCATCATGAAAACACCCATAGCTCCAAGAAGCAGCCTAAGAGCTCCTCCACTGTGATATGGCAGACCTTCCAAACATGATCTCCTTCTCACTTCCTCTTTCTCGTTTCTGTGGTTAGAGCTTGAGAAATCCCAATTGCTTAGACCCCTCAGGTCCCAACGGCTCTGGGTTTCCTCTACCAACAGTTTTTCTCTTCCAGCACTCCACTCCTTGGCTGCTGCTCTACAAGTCCCAACCACTTACTTGGTTAGACTGTAAAAAAAGCCCTAACCTTTAAAGAGAAACGTGGGGACTAAATAGCACAGTTTCCCCATTCCCGTGATGACCTTACACAGGAAACAAAGCACTTCCTTGTGACCTGGTTACTTCTTTCAAAGTACCTTAACCAAGTCCTGTGGATGATCAAGCCTCAACAGTGCCACCTCCCTTACTTTAATACTTTTTTGATTTCCAGCAGACATGAGAAATCTGGAGATACTGCCCATGCAGTATCTCTCTTTAGCAAGGAATGCAGGGCACCTGGATCCAGAAAGAAACTGGCAACTTGAAGGTGCCTAAAGAGAAAGCTTTCAGAAGACCCAGCTGGTCAATTGAAGAGCTCTAGATTTTGGCACATCAGAGCCCTACAGGTCAGAAGGGTAGAAGCTGCATTTAGAAATATTTCATCCTCGTCAGTATTGAAAGCTTTAAAACAACCTTGCAACTAGGGAGCCAAGGAACAAGTATTTGCTACAGTCAAAAGAGTTGTAAGGGGCTCAGTCTAGGCAAGAAACTGCTGCTCATAAGCATCAAACCAAGAGTCTAGACACAACTAAAGAAAAGAAGCCTTCCCCACTTCAGTGTGTGATCACATGCAAGCTATGAAAGTATCTGCAGGACTGTCTGGAGACTTCTCAAATACCCAGGTGTTGGAGTGTAAACAGCATGAGTGACTCCCAGATGAGTCACTAGTGTCTGCATGTCTCAATGCGTTGAGGAATATTTGGAAATCCTGCTTTTGGAATATAATAAAAGCATAATCCTGAGCATTTGGGTTCACTACCTTATCTGTAAAATACTACAGAAGAGGTGTTAGAAGCCAGATCCCTCCCAATCCCAGTAAAGAATATAGCCTTCTCCTTCTGGAAAGTTCTCTTCAACTTGCAAATTACTTGCATCTCATACACGAAGCAGAATAGCAAAAGCATGTCTGCCTTTCAACAGATACAAGGCATACTGTTAGTGCCTGCTCTGTGAAATGCTCTGGGATCTCTCAGAATAAGCCCTAAGAAGAACTGGGTCCAGGAAGCAGAACTCTGACAGTGACCATGAAAAGATACAGCCCCCATGACCTTGCACGCACTCACACCGCCGCACACGAGATGGGAGCCCGCGTGTTGGCCAATTTCAACGCGTTTGTCCCGAAGTTGAACGCAGCCACTCAAAGCAGCACATGCGTCACACTCACAGGAAACGAGCCTGAGCACTTGTGAGGCAACCACCCTTGCAGCACAAATGCAAGGTTGACAGTTCTGCTCATTTCCCCTTCTCTTACTGACCACTTGTGGGTGCGAATCAAGGCCACATTCCCTATACACACACAGCCAAACCCCAGAAAACGGTTGTCAACCTATTACAGGATAGCTGCCAAGCACACACTGTGGAGAGATCACATTCTACCGAATGGGAAGAGTTGGCCAGCTGGAGTGAAAGACAGGTTCTGGAGATGATGGCACCCTGCTCTGCCCTGACTCAACTGCAAGATGGGGAGAAGCATGTAACTGAAGTGTGGTTTGCTCCCTGGTACTGCCACTTACTGCAACTGTGGTGACTTCTGTGGTAGGAACAGCCAATTCTCCTTTCAGAGGAAACCCAAGTGCTCTACACCACAGCCACAGAGAACCACTTAACTTCAAATGGAACACCACCAGCAGATACTCTGCAGTGAGACTGCCCACAGCCTCCTGAAGACGAGCTTTAAAAGTCAGTGTTCTGTGGAGCACCCTTAGGATCACTTTACCTGTATCCCTAATCCACATTATCTACATGAACTTGATCAGAAGCTAGGAGCAGCAAATCTTTCACTTACCCACAGGAAGCTTGCTCTCAAAGCAGGCCTCGAACATATCATAGTCTTCAGTGGTGAAGGCAAACTTGCCCTTAGTGGCATCCTCCTTGGCATACAGGATGTGCCCAGCCGAGTCAGTTATCTGTAACAGAGACAATGAGGGTCAGAAGCAACGTAATTTGCTGCCATGCGCTCATGCCGCCTGTGCTGGAAGAGTAATCCCAGCCACCCCTTTGGATCTGCTGCTTTCTACTTTCAACAGTTTCCCTCCTTCTTTGTGACTACATCAATTCCTCTGTTTCTAATCGCCACTCCAGGAGGAGTCAGAATGACTCTAAAGTAATTATGGATATGGATATTTAATCTAAGAGTAAAAAACAAAACCAAACAAAAAACCCCTACAACCAAAAAGCCATCAACTAACAAACCAAAAAAAACCCCTCAAACTGAAAACCACACTAATTCTTCTTCCTTCTATACAGACTACATGTAGGAACTCTAGCTGAACCAAGCTGTTATTCATTGCCTTCATTTTGCAAGCAAAATTCATGAATTCTCATAGCAACAGAGATATGAAAAAGCCTTATGGCTCAAAGACAACTTATTCACCAGAAGATGAAATGGAGAAGGGCACATCTATTCCTTCAGAAATGAATCATAAGTGTGGCCGAGGTAGACAAGGTTTGGGTGCCAAGATCCATAAAAATGGCCACTTCAGAGGACAATTCAGAGTACACAGACAGAATAATGACTGCTTTGCGCTAAGCCTATAAAACTACTAAGAACAGGCACAAACTGTGGAAGGTCTACAAAACTGCTCCAACAAGGAGTATAAAAAATGAACACACATTTCATGACACAAATAATTCAGAATAATTGTGCTCAATTAACGGCTCCATCCAGCTGAAACACTCTGACCTTGGAGAGGGGTGGATAAACCTGGAGGTGTTACAACACCATGAAAATTCTTCTGGAACGCCTCCCAGTTTCCCTCAACTCTATCCTTCAACAGGTATGTCTGACAAGGCACAGGTGCTAAAGTTGCTAGGGGTCTTTGAAAGTCTTAGAGATGAAGAGACTAAAAAGCTTGGCAATAATTTTAAGGGTATGTAAGACAAAAGTACACAAAATAATTTGTGGTATGGAAAAGGTAAGTTAGTCATTCTACTTTACTCCATCTTAAGACAGAAAAACAGCCTTGTTTCCCTGTACAAAGACCATGCTATGTACCAGAATCACTCTAAGGAAACATCCTTTATTGTTATTAGAACAGCTAATTAATTCTCTGCCATAGGATACCCCTGATGCTGGCAGTCTGCTGGACTTAAAACAAGTGTGGACCTTCTCATGGATAATGAGAGTTGCTGCATTAGGCAGGAAAAACAAGAAAGCATATAAATCTCCACACCTCATGGTATAAACCACACTAGGCAAGACTTCAGGAGCAAGCTTCCTCTGCATACAGATTATCCCAAAACTGCCTGTTAAGGGATTTGTTGTAGCTGCCCCTGCACCATATGCTGTCTGCACCCAACAACAAGGAGCAGTCTTACCCTGTGCTGCAGTTCCTGCTCAGAGCTCTACCTGTTTTCAAGCAGCAAGCAGATGAAAGCACGCCTGCACAGCCAGGCACAGGAAGCCGTGCTGCCAGCCCCCAGATGCCACATCCCTTGTGCTGCCACAAGCCACCAGAAAACAGACACCTCCTTTCTGGAAGCCACCAGACTACTGGGAGGCACTGGGCCCAAGCCAGTCCTGCTAGAGTACAGGACTGTCCATGTCTGACCACGCAGTCACAGCGTAAAAGCCTGTTTTTTGGCCACCATATGGCACACGCTGTTTAGTGGAGTGGTCCCAGTTAACTGAGATGCCTCATCAGCATGACACGATGCACTCTGCACACTGAGTTCTACCTGCCAAGAAGTGCTCAGAACAACATATCTCTCAGATGTCCCTGTTATTTTGAGCACAATTCCCTTAGGGCTTTGTAGACACCAGAGCTAATCTTTACCTAGGGAATATTATGCAGCTTGATCCACTTTCGCCCTTCGAAGCTCATGAAAATGATTCTGGACAGTAAAAGCTCTGCTCCCTGCTTTCATCAGAACCCAATAGCATTACCGAATCAGCCAAATACACTGCCCATTCAGCCGGCCGTGCGGGGGCGGGAGAAGCTGCTAATAGCCCAGTCAGGACGCCTGCGGGGGAGTCGACCTAAAAGGAATTTTTCATGCTATTCTAACGCTATTTACGGTAACGCAGTCCCCCACAGACAGGGCATTGTTCGCCCTCGACAAACAGCCCGACGGTCCCCCCAAGTGCCGGCCCCGACAATGGGGCAGAAGCACGTGGCAGGGCCCTGGGCAGCCAGCTGGCAGAGCCCGCAGATTCCTCCCGAACAGAGGGTGCCACTGTTAGCGCTGCCTGTCACACACGCAGCTCAGCTCACAGGCCGGGACCCCGCGGAGCCCCGACAGGATCAGCTAGCACCCTCCTGCACTCAGTGGCCCAGTCCAGGGGGCCAAAGCAGACCATCCAGTGCAGAAGGAGAGAGACCACCTGCAGACATGATGTCCTGAACTAACCCTTCCCACACAGACCAAAGAGAAAGCAGGCACATTGCAGAGGGGGTTCAGCACTCGTAACAGGACCAGCATATCAGGACACCACAGCATACCTGAACAATAGGAAGGAAAGCAAGAACTGCATAAATTATTATTTCTCCTTTGTAGCTTTCAAACTAATACAGGACTTTTTAAAATTTTATATCATTTTACAGTTAGAACATAATAGAACTTCCATGACCAGTAATACCTGGATACCAGCTTCATCAGCAAAGACAAAGATCCAAATGTTGATTTCATTGCTTCACCACCACCTCCCTAGACAAGTCCTCTGTCATAAAAGTGACTTTTGGGAGACTTTGGGGTCAGCTGACCTAAGAGTGGGCAACCTGAGAACCAGCAGGCTTGTTCACGAAGTGCTAAGAGAGATGGGAATATAGCACTCCATCTGAAATACACATGCCTTGCCAGGCAAATACTCCAGCAACATTTTATAGCATTAACGCTGCTTGGCTCTGCCCATGCACAGACAAGTTTTCTCTTACAAATGATGCAAGAACAGCAGACCAACAATTTTTAAAAAGATTCCAGAAACAGCCTTTTCTAGCCATAACCAAGCATAACTGCCAACAACCCAAGGCCTTCAGGCATAAGTAGGCAGATGCTGGAAAGGCAACTTGATTCCAGGAGATCTGTAACACCGAGTTCAAAGTCTCCCGAGCAGACCATTCTGCCCCTGTTTGTTTGCATGATTACTTTTGAAACCGTTGGGAACGTAGACAGAAATAAAAAAGGGACAGAAAGATACTATGAACTGACTGCATAACAACACACCTTTCTCAGCTAGGTGGGAATGTTGAAGATAGCTTAGGAAGGGCAGATTGTGGGCAGAGCTAAAGAGAGGCTTGTCACACAGGTGTATTAGTCACGTATATTCTGCTGACCCTGTACTCTTCTTAAAATCCACGTGAGCCTCGACCCAGCAAGCGGGGAATAGCCATTTTGTGCACCAAGACATGGTTTCCCAGCATGCAGCCCGCTGTGCCATGATCCCTGTGTGCCAGAATCCCAGTGTGTTGGGATCCCTTTGTGCCATGATCCCTGTGTGCTGGGATCCCTGTGTGCCATGATCCCCGTGTGCTATGATCCCGGTGTGCCAGATTCCCTGTGTGCCAGGATCCCCGTGTGCCATGATCCCGGTGTGCCATGATCCCGGTGTGCCAG
>VXBX01007003.1:91464-113643 GCA_013400415.1 Scytalopus superciliaris | reverse complement strand
TGGGACCGGGGCATGTGGAAATGGGAGTGCCGGAATGGGGCTGTGGGAATGGCACTGGGGCATGCAGGACCGGGGCATGCGGGAATGGGGCTGCAGGAATGGGGGTGCGGGAATGGCACCGGGGCGTGCAGGAATGGGAGCGGGGGATGCGGGGCTGGAACTGCCGTGCGAGCCCACACGAACAGGGGCTCAGTGCCCCGGTGACCCACCCCCTCAGGGTGTGGGGGTACTGTCCGTAAGGTTTTGAAGCGTGTCCCTTCGAGTGGGCTATTTAATTATGAAATAAATGACTACTGAAGTTAATCCGGTCATAACGGAGGGTAACGAGGAGCAATGATTTTGCTCATTAAAGAATTGAAAAATTAGAACAAAATCAAGCTCTGCTCCAAGGCAGAGGCGCGGATTGAGGATGGACAAGCAGTCTGGGTTTCCAGACTGCCTTACAGCTGAAGTCCTTTGCTGGGAGAGGCACTTGCTGTTTATTTTATGAGGCTTTTAAATTCTGAGTAATTTCCGTCTTGATTTCTTCAGCCAAGAATATTTAGTTTTATCAGATGTCTTGCTTCTTCGCATCAGCACCTTGCAAACACCATTTGACAGCAGAAGTATCCAAGTGTTTCCGACGGCAAATAAAATTATGATGATTTTTTTCTCTTCTTTTCCAGCATATGCTCAGAACAATTCTTTCTTTCTTTTCCCTTGTTATATTTTACTCTTCAGGAACACAGCAGTGAGTAACCCACTGACCAGCTTTGTGCTGCTGCTTCCCCTGCCACCACACCATGGGCTCCTCTCCATTCTCAGCCTCCCTTCCTGGGGGTGGAGCTGCCACGGAGAACGGGCACAAGTGGAAGCATGACTGGCTCTGTGGTGTAACCCACCTTCACACAGACAGGCAGGAGGAAAATTGCCCAGGTGTGGGGTTATGATCACCACAGTTGCAGTCAGCTCCTGGTATCAGCTGTAAATATGTATATATAGGAAAAAGCAGGACGAAAGAAACAGATACTAATGTTGCTAGAAAGCAAAAGAGCTTTTTTATTTCTATTAGTTTGAGTTTAAAAAAATGGCACTTTTATTCCTTAAACCAGTTGTGTTCTCTTTCTGGGTAAAACATGTCTTTAATGACAAGAAGTAACTAGGTACAAACCTCAGTCTTAAGAGGCTTAAAGGAGCAAACTTAACGTCTGGGTCTGCATCTGCAAAGCATTTTAAAAAATAGTTCTGTGCTTTCACATCCTCGTATGAGACAATTCAGCAGAGCCCTCCGTATGCAGGAACAGGCACTAAGCCCAGCTGTACAGTGATGGGAGTGACCTTGCTTGGAAGGAAATAAAAAGCACCCTCACAAAAAGCCCCAAACCCTCACAACACTAGACCTTCGCCCTTTAGTGTGCATTTTAGTGAAACACAGTTTTCTTTTGCACAGCATGTATCATTTAAGTGAAGATTGGCTGTCCTCAAGCATTCTGTTAATTACTTCACTTTACCCTCCAGTTTGTTTGAAGTGGAACTTACAGTCACTTGATGCACATTTCTATACATCTTTATTTTTCCAATTAGTTCACGAACCTTCCCTTACTTGGACAATGCAATTATTTGGAAACTTAACCATAAGAAAATAAATATTTAGCTCTTTCTGCAGTATGTCAAAGTATACTTGCACAATGAAAACATTCTTTCCATTGCAGCACTTAAGGCAGAAATAGCTAATATTTTGCAAACTTCAAGAATCATAAATTACTAGAATATGAATATATGAAATATTGTAATGTTGTAGCATAAAATTCCTGATGAAATGTGTACAGCAAGACAAATCTCTTCATGCAGAACAGTCCTCATACAAATGATATGTTCCAGTCTTCTAGCACATTTAAAACATTCAATAATGCCTTATTTCTGGGGAAAATATCAGAGAAAGTGGCTCATTCATGTTAAGGCAGCCTCATTTTCTAAAATCAACTTGTGAACTCAACCATCAAAGACCGAATATGTAAGTGACTAAAATCCCTTCCAATTGTGGTCGTTTTGTCATGGTCCATTTTTAGATGAGTTACATTTATGACAAACAAATTTATCCCCTGATTTCTGTTGTAGCCTTCTCTGGTGTGGATGCATTATGCTCGAAACTGCTGCACAGGCAAGTTCAGATCTAATTATAAAACCCTCTTAGAGATGCTTTGGTGCTTCAGCATGTTGTGAAAGAAGAGAGTACAGAGCTGCTATGAGTCTCCTCACAATTCCCAGCTTGTGGCTCTTTAAAGCACTTAAACATGCAATGGGGCAATCTCCCTTGAGTGTGCAAAGTAATTTACAGCAGAGGGAAAGCATTTTAAGATCCTTTCAGCTGCGGGTTAGGAAATAACAGTCTTGCAGGGACATGCCTTAACATTTCCACATAGTGGAGGCTGGCAAAATTAAATGCTTCCTGCAATTCTGAAACACTTAACAAAGGTGAAGGAGAGATTGATAACTTGTTACACAACTTTTCAGATGAAGCGATGACCTATTTTAGATTAATCTGCTCTGTTAAGCGTTGTGGGAGCTTGGCAACCAGCTGGGAGCAGGTATTTGTTCTCACTGCTGCTAATCCAGAGACAAATGGGTGTATCCCCAAAGTAAATGTTACTCTGTCACCTGCCAATCACAACCCACTGCCAAAATTTGGACCATTTTGTGTATCTTTCATATTTCCAAATATCCCTAATGCAGTTTCGTAGCTGTCTTGAAAATTATGAAGAAAGTAATTAATTATTCTGCTTTCAGCCCTGTGTTAGCAAAGGAGCACTGGAAACCTTTGAGTGTCTCTGCAGTTTGAGGCAGCAAAGGCCACTGAGGAAAATATGCCCTTTTTCTTTTTTTTACAAACTAATTTTTTCCCAGCTGAC
Organism: Scytalopus superciliaris; assembly: GCA_013400415.1. Taxonomy (NCBI): domain Eukaryota; kingdom Metazoa; phylum Chordata; class Aves; order Passeriformes; family Rhinocryptidae; genus Scytalopus; species Scytalopus superciliaris. Next base: position 110,755 of record VXBX01007003.1, on the reverse strand, counting down.
AAAGTTAACACAGTGCTAGCAGTAGTCAGTTCTTGCCATACCCAAATGTATCTTTTATCTATGGTAAATGGCAGAAAACAACACTGAATTGCTGTCTCTGTGAAACAATGTGTATGAATGTGTGTGTGAATTACATAATTAGACCTTTTTTTTTTTACTGTTTCTGCGTCAGTGGCTGTAGCATTTCTGTGTTTTCTTCTTTTAGACAATAAAAAATTGAAACAATGTGCCTCTTAAAAACTATTCTAGACTTACTTTTGTGCTCTAATCCTTTTGCATTCTGTCTTGCACCTGGCAATCCACTACAAGCTACTGAGAAACTTCCATAAAAACTGCATATGCTTTATGATGCTAATCACTGTTTTTACTAACCATGCAAAATTATTCATCCACCACTTCTGGAAAGTGCAAGGCCACTTTTTTTAAGGGGCTATATTTGAAGTCATTTCTGGGATATAACTAGCACAGCCACCATCATGATCTCAATCCAGATAGGGATGTTATTCAATCAACTAAAAATAAATCAGTGGCTAAACAGCCTTGTGATGCTTTGCTTCCCCTGTAATCTGTCCCAGAGACCCCAGATACTGTGTGCTGGCCATGTAGCTAAAATATGTTTGGATAAGAGGCATGGGTCAAAATAACCTTTAGACATCAATAAATATACAGGTTAACTCCTCTGAGGACACAAAGTATTGTTACAATATACATATCTGTTTCCATTTCACTCAGTGACTAAAGTCATGTCTACCTAAAGTACTTAAAAATCATGCTTGAATGTGCATTGCTTTTGCTTGATCTAAAACATGAGCTTTATTAGGGAAACAAAACATCCTTCATCAAAGACAGCCCAGATTCAATCTTACACAAACCACTTTAAGGAAGTGAGCATTCACAATGCTTCTCTCATCTCTCCGGAGTGCTTTTTCTGCTGCTAGGCAGGTTTTTGGCTTTCAAGCAATAGCCTGACAGCCTTGCAAGGCTCTATCCTTGCTTTTTGTGGAAATCTCCTGCTTCACTTCACAGCAACTTTCACCTACTGCCCTCTTGGAGCTCAAGAGAAGCCTGTTTCCCTTTCCATTCCCAGCAGGCAGCTCCAGCTGAAGCCCTGTTTCTCCCATAGCCCCAGCAGTGGCCACCACACCCTTTCCCTGTCTAGCAGAGGCCTGCTGGCCTCTTCTGCTCACTGGCAACTGCGTTGGGATGAACCTTCCCAGCAAACACCAATATGGAGCTCATCTAGAAACCTCACACTCTGCAAGAAGCAGCTGGCTTGTTACCTGCTCTCAAACCCCTAGCCCTCATCCTGCCCTCCTCTGACCTTCACAATGAACATACCTCTGCTCAGGGAGGGTAACAAATTGCTGTTTACACAGGCTTTCAAGAATCTCTACAAAAGGTTCCATACAGTTTTGTCACCTAAGCCACAACTCTAAAAAAACCCTAGAAGCTTGGAGTATTGTCATGTCTCAACAGGTGGACTCTCCAATGTTAAGTCATACCATTATTTTTCTTTCGGTTGTGAAACACAGTGCAGGCTCACGACAACACAAAAGAGAGTTCATTTAAGGTTTGGGGCATAACTTTATAGTTACTTTTTCCTAAAAGACCAGAGCTGAGATCCATCTGGTCAAATGCACATCTCTGCGTCTGATGGGGCATGGGGGCTGCATCCCCTTTTCAAGCAATGGAGAGAAAAAGGTTATTCTAGAGAGGTCATCTCATTCTAAACCAGACATACAAATTTAGTGAGGTAAATCCCACCCCAGGTTTCTTCAAACTGAATTTATGCTGAAGTAGAGGTCTAATCAGCAGTTACATTGTGTATTGTTGCTCTGTATAAGTCTGGCTGAGCTGTTTTCTTACCAGATGTACAGCAATTAAATAAGAGGTGGTTGGCCATGCTAGGTCCACCTCCCTGCAGCTCAGCTGAAGTCCTGAGTCACCTCATCCCTGTCAACTGCTGGGGACTCCCAGACCAGCTCCCAGACCACACAGACCAGCTCCTCCACAGTCTTCTTACTGATAATGGCTAGTGATGGACATGGCATAGGACAATGGAGAAGCCCACAGCAGAAAGACAGGGTATATTTACTCCAGCATCAAAATATTATGTGTTAGAGGTAGCCAGAGGTGCTCAGAAGACGATTCACTACCCTTCTTAAAACATGCACTCACTTTTTATAGTATGAATGTTTCTGCCAGCCATATAAATTTCACTGCTATTTAATATTGCTGAATTCTTTAATCAGATGTTTTCCAGACCTGCTGGTCAATGTCTGTGAAGGTATTTCCTTAAAATCAATATCAGTTTTTTGTAACTGAAAGCCTATCTGTCACAGAACCTGTCCTCCAGCTGTTTCTGATGGGAACATAGTCGTGTTCACTCTCCAGCAAGGTGGCTGCCTAAGCTGTGAGGAGACAGCAACTGAGAGAAACAGATGAGTAGGTACAAGGAAAGACTTGTGTGTCAGTGTGTTTAAGGGCAAGTGTTCCAAATGATTCCCACTTAAGACAAGCTGTGATTTCAGTGGCATTTTAAAAAAAAAAAATTCTGAACTGAGTTCTTACTGTAATCAGTTAGAGACACTTTCACATGTTGTAAGTAATGTGAAAAATACCCAGGAATTAAAAAAAAGTATATATTCTTGAGTATGTTTTACACATGATAGCAGGAAGCTTTTACTGTATAGGAAGCCTGAAGTCTTTTTATTATTCTACTATGATGATGATTAAAGGTCAGAAAGGTTTGTTACCAGAGGCTGTATTTCTTCAAGGGCTAATTTTAATTATTTTTAACTTCTCAGCTATTTAACACTTGTATCTGTCTGTTCTTAGATCTTTCCTTCTTATACATAGCAAGTAAGTGCAAGAACACTGGGGAGGGAACACCAAACAAGAGAGTGCTCAAATCTCCACTTGAAACACAAAATTAATCTCAGCTGTAGCTATGGAGCCACGAATTCTGCATGATATTATCCTCATATCACCTGGTAATAATAAAAAGAGAGTATTTATGCACAGCAACACTACCTATTCCAAAAATATCTTCATGCTAGATTCAATGGCAAGTACCAAGCCAGATTCTTCACTGAGGACAAAGCCTAATGAATTCTTCCAGAATGACATGATTTTTTTCAGCTCAGAACAACTTTGCTGTTTATTTGAAGATTAACATGAGGGACAGTCTTTCCAGCAGAGCGGTCAGCATCTAACGAACAGCATAACAAATATTACCTCCTCTATATCAACAACAGTGCAGCTGAATGCTAGTGAAGTCGCCAGCTCTTGGGAGAAGGTTTGGCAGCAAAGGCAGCAGCTAGATGGGATGTTTATTGGATGACTTCCACCAGCTGCACTGCATGGTGGCTTGAGTGCTAGATTATAAATATTTCCTCTTGTGAAAAAGGGAAGTTGGCTGGATGAACACTGATTCAGCAGCCTCAGCAGAGATTGGTGGGTAAGAAAGCAGGAATGGGAAGCACTGAATTAAGCCTGGGAAGTCCCCTCTCTCCAAAGGCACATGAGCAGAGCACTTATCTCTGGAAGCTAGTCAGCATGGCACGTGGGCAACAGGAATATTAATAACTCCTCTCCAGCGAGACTTCTGTGGGCAGGATGGCTCACCCAAACCACAACCTCCACGGCCACTCAGTGCAGATGGGCAACTTCTGCACAGAGGAGTTCCTTCTGCAATAGCAAACTGAGCCGTCGGGCTGGATGGGGATGCAGGAGGCACTCCAAAACCCACAGAAGAAATGGCTTGGGAATACTGGCTTTCTCATTTGCTGGCCATAGACAAGAAGTCACTAAGTCACTAGTAAGCATCGTACCAAAGGCTGGTGAGCCATGTGAGCCTTGCCAGTGTACTGGGCTCAGTGAACACCAAAGACCTGGCTGACCACTGCATGCAACATCTAATGTGGAGAGTATCAGTAGAGAGGCCTTTTGGTGAGCCGCACAGGGAAGGACTTCTAGCTAGAGGGAAAGGAAATAGGCAGTGAAGATGAACAGGATGTGTAATTGCAGGATCTCATCCATCCTGCAGCCTGGCTAGGAAGACCTGATAAGGAACAAGTGGTAAGAGCAAGGGGGAAATTTCCTTTGCCCTGCAGAAGCCTTCCCAAGAGGTATCTGTTGTGGGATAGCTCTGGAGTTTGCCTCAGTGCTGGCTTTGTGAAAGTGGCTCTGACTCACCATGGCAACTCTGGATCAGGGGGGTTTCCAGGAGGCAGGGGCTGAAATCCCCAGGGATGTTAGTCTAGACAGGGTGCTCTTCCCTTTGACCTCATTGAGGGCCTCAGCTTCCTCTTTATGCAAGTTACACCAGCTGCCAGGACAGGTTATTTTGAGCTATAGAACAGTTATGAAAGAGCAATGTGCTGAGGGCTTGAGGAAAAAGATGCTCCTGTTTTAAGTATCCTTTTCAGACCACAATTCTGCCAGGATGCTGCTTGCTGCTGTTCACAGGAAACAACTTTTATTCCTGACATCTAGAAAGACTCAAATAGGCTGAGAATGGCTTCTTGCCTGACGCTGAGTGAGAGCTTGTAAAATGATCTCCAATTCCCCCAGGATAATGAGAGGGAAATCCCAGTCATTAAGTCTTCCGTCAAGTATTGACGTAAGAGGGATTGCAAATTAATCCTGCCTCCCCATTCATCTCATCCCAGCAGAGATCCCGCTAGTAAAATCAGTCCTCCAACAGCCACAAGGGGAATCCCAGACCGTATCACAGTGCTCTCCTGCCCCTGTCTGCAACAAATACCTCTGATACTTGATGTTCATGTGTTACTTCTCTCATTCCTCAAGAGCTGGTGTGTAGGAGAAGGCACAAGTGAGGTGTGAGTGCAGTGGAAGCACCAAAGACTTCTGACATTCCATGCCATGGAGCTGTGTGACCCTCTCCACTTTCCCAAACACTGGTCCATGGCTGCTTCACCTGCCTTTGGTATCTCATAACGCTTCAGCAACAGCCAGCCTGGTCTGAGAAGGGATGACTTCTGGCCTGTGGGGAAAGGACATGTTTTGTGGGCCCTTCTGGCCTGTCCCATCCTTGCTTGTTCTTTCCACTTCTGTCTTCTCTGGTCTCTCAGAAGCTTTCTGATATGAAGAAAGTAGCAATTTCAGGGAAACAAAGGAACCTGGTAACCGGGGCAGCCACAGGATGAATGTTCCCTGTCCAGTGGCAGGTAGCACGTGGAGGTCTGCCTGCACACCAAGTCAGTGCCATGGGCAGTACTGGGCAGGAGACCCCTCAGAAATCAGTAAGGTAAGATAACAGGCAGTGACGGATACTCAGCAGTGTCCCCAAGGATATGCAAGCAATTTCCCTGGTGGCTTCACCAGGTTTAGGGCAGGACTCAGTGAGGAGGGACCCCACCATGTGACACAGATATTCCTTCTCTTCTCCAGCCACTTCTCTCCTGTCGAGCCTTTCAACTCCAGGAACTCATGGGGGAGATGAACAGATTTCATTTGTTCTATGTGGTTTTGGGGGTTTTTTTTGAGCCCAGCATAAGGAACTGCTACCGTGGCTGCCTAGCTCAGCTCTTGCCATGCTGCCATATATACCTGTGACTCCTGCCTCCAGGATGTGGCTGGGAGAGGAGCCGCCTCTCCAAAAAAAGAGGTATGCAGCAGTGTCATGTGACAGAGGTGGAGGAGGAAGGTGGCAAAGCTCCAGGGGATGGGGCATAAATTACCTTCATAAGCATGCACATGTCCCTCACACAAGGAAAGCAATTTAAACCCTTTTAAAACCTTTTGTCCTTTTTTTTTTTTTTTTCTTTTTTTTTTCTTTTCACCCATAAATAAAGATTAACATGGAGATTTTCTCCAGGGCTCTTGTCATCTTTGTGCTTGACAAATATTAACTCGCTCACCTTCACAAATCTTTACCCTGTCAGCTGAACAAGGATGAAGACCATCAGCCACAGAGAAGAGGATGGAACACCAAAACACCCACACAGACACATGAACATCAAGGAAAAATGTGTCCAAAGTCCAGATCAGACAATGTCATGGAACAGCAGACAAGCACATTCCTGGCTCCGTCTCCTCTATTTAGACCAGTAAACCAGGCAATAAAAGCAAAGCCAACATGTCCAAAAGAGAGAGCTGAAGTTAGACACCTTCACCTGCTTGTGCTTTGAACAATGACACTATTATTTTTACCTAGTATTCAGGAGCTTTGAGCAACTGAGCTTTCTCCTGTCACCAGGAAAAGGCTCAGACCTTATCTGTATGTCAATACAGGAATGTAGGTGACTGTTTTTCAGCTTCTAGTCTAGGTTTTTATCCTGGCTTTTTTTTCCTGGTAGTTTTTTTCTTAAAGGCATCTGAGTCTCCACACAGTGTTTTCTGAGTAAGCTTTTCACCTCCTTCCAGTACTACATACACGTCCTGTGGCTCCACCAGGTTGCAAAGTCAGCAGACAGGGGGGCCTGGCCAGCTCTGTGGGTCACCTTCCAGGGGACAGCAGCAGCTCTGGATCCCAGCCCACAGAGGCAGGTTTGCTAGAAAGCTCTGGCAGAAGTATTCCTGCTCCAGCACTCCTCCGCTTGGGGGCTTGGCCTCAGAGACTCTAAACCCAGAGCCTTTGGAGAAGCCCTGCCCTGCCCGCAGTGGTGTTCGTGCCCAGAGAGCGAGGGTCAGTGCAGTGCTGAAGCCCAGCGTGCGTGTGAGCGCTCAGCCTGCATTCCCAGAAGGCAGCGAAGAAGCGTGGAGCAGTCCCCTGGAGCCTTCGAGCCTTCGGCAGCTGCGCTCCCCCCTGCTGCCTCCTCCTCTTCCACACATCTATCCCCTGCGGCCACACACCAGCCTCGCTGACAGATCTTACTTGAAAGCTCTGGCAGGCTGTGCCACTAATGGCAGAGCCCTGAGCCGGCTCCCTCCGTCTCCCTGGAGTCCCTGCGCAGACGTAGTTGCACGTCACAGCCTGCTCTAATTTTATCCGTGTTTGATGGAAGAGACGAACTGAGCAGCAGGGAGGCAGCTATTTTGGTTTTCTGTGTGGCTGTGGGTTATATAAAGCATCTTGCCACGACCCACGTCGCTCGGGAGCTGCTTTGCATTCCCTGTCTCAGCTGCCAAGAGTTGGAGGCTCGGATGCTCTCCTGGCAGCCGAGCGCGTGGCGGCTGCGTGGGCCAGGTGTGTCATGCGTGTCGTGTGTGCCGTGTGTGTGTGTGTGCGTACAGAGAGGGAGAGGGTGTCAGCGAGATTCAGGGGCGACCAGCTACAGGCAGACATTGGGTCTCCTCCTTGCCGTGCAGCGTGACGTGCACTCCGGGGTTTCACCCGTTCCAGCGCCTGCACATCACACGTGCCCCCCCCCCCAGCACAGTGGGCACAGGCGGGCACAGGTGGGCACAGGCTGCCCGCGGGGCGCAAGGCTTGGCCGGCCGCCACAGAGCACTGACACTCTCATCGCACCCGGGCCAGGGCAGCGGCTCCATTAGGTGGCAGCAGCAGTCACAGCAGGAGCAGCAGCAGCAGGAGGCTAATCTCCCGGTGGGACCTCTGTAGGTGTGCAGGAGGCCCGTGGGGCCACAGAGTTTGGCAGGGTCAGCCACGCGCCTGGCACTGGGAGCCGAGCAGTGTGCAGAGGATGTGGTGGACTCCTGCCCTTTCTACCCTTTGCTTTCTGATGCTCTGTGGCCCCTTGGTCTGACACCGGCTGAGCCCCTGAGATCCCCGGGGCTGCTCCCTGGGCTGACCTGCCTCCCACACGTAAGGTACGACGCGGGGAGCAGGAGGTGGGGCGATCCTGCCCCGTGCTCGCTGACCGCAGCACTCAGGCTCCGCGCAATGCCCATTTCCCAACTGCAGGGAGCTGAGGCATTACACAGGGCTTCTTACCCATGTGGTCTGCGGCTCCTCCAAGCCCGGTCCTTCCGGGTGGTTTCTTCATCAGTGATGCTCCAGTGCTTGATCCCAGGCTGGCAAGACAGGGCAGCAAACTTTGGACTTGCCGGCTTGGGAAGTTTTGGCAGGAGGTGGCATGACCGGGACTCCTTTCTCTGTCTGTCACCGGAAGAGTCTGCCCACATCTGGGTTAGGTGCTAGAGGAGGCCTGGAGGGAGTTTTGGGGAATGCCTCTTGCTTTTGTCTCTTGTGCAAGCAAGCAAATTTAATAGCACAACGTGGATTTGGAAGCTAAAGTAATTAGGACGTGTCACGATGTGGATTGGCACCTCCCTGCTCCTCCAGTCTCCGGGTGCTGTGTACCCTGCGCTCAGCTCTGCTGCTGATTCACGTCAAAGCCGCCCTCTCCCTAATGACCGGGGGGTCAAGACAAAACCCATCCTGCTCCATGGCTCTCCCCACTCCCACGCAGTTCCCGCTAGGCCTCCCGCCGTGGCACCGGCAGGACGCACCCACTTCCTAAAGAGTCACCTCCTGGGAACACCGCCGAGCCTCCCCGGTGGCCACGGCATCCGACTCCCTCCCCCTCCGGGCATGTGCCTGCCTGAAAGCCCATACCTGCCGCCTGGCCGCTCCCAAGGAGGCACTGCTGGGTCAGGGATAACCCCCGCGGCAAGGGGGCTATGGTCCGTGTGCGACCACCGCTCACCCACCCACCCACCCAAGGAACTGCTGGCTGGGCTGGTAGAACTGCATGTTCGGGGTGTCCCCAAAGGGACCCATATCTGTCTTTCTCGTGCCAGGAGCCCCAGTCCCCTCGGCACACCACCGCATCCCACTGGCTGGCACGATCCCCGGGGGAACCGGCGGGCGCAGGAGGCATGCCGGAGGAGGGACGGGAGTGCGTGCAGGAGCGCGCATATGTGCGCGTCAGGGAGAAGGAAGCGGGGCTGCGGGTGCTGGGGGCGTTGTGAGCGCCAGGCACAGGCTGACAGGCAAGGGCGCCGCTCCCGTAGGAAGATAAACTGTTTCACAACAGTCACGATCGCAGTGAGTAGTTCACTCCAGAGTGATCCTACTTGCTGGGGTGGGAGAGGACAATCAGAGCCGAGAGGAGGAGTGTAGCCCAACCTGGTATATGGGGGAACATCCCGAAGATTATGCGGATGGATTCAGTGTGTGTGTGGGGAGACTGCGTGGGGAGTGCATCAGCCCTGTGAGCCCCTACAAGTACTGGCCAGGCAGCGTGCAAGGGGCAGCAGCGACCCGAGTTGACTGTTCTTCAGTAACGCAGTAACAGAGTCCCCTCCAACAATGATGTGGATGCACCTCGCTGTGAATGCTGCCTGGGGGCAGAGGTCACTAAAACCTCCAGAACTACTGCCAGAACAACCAAAAAATGCACAAAGAAACTAAAATACTTCAGGGGAGTGAAAATGTTGTGGACTCTAGATAAACTGGGATGTGAGGAGAGCCAACTAAACCCCTCTCCGTTCTGCAGGGAAGTGCAAATGCATTCAAATACTGTTTGAAAGAACAGGTGACACCCCCCAAACCCTCTTGCAGGAGCTCAGCTCCAGCACTTCTGTCCTAGTGCAGCAATTCAGTAAAGACTTGTCCTAGGCTCTGACTCACAGAGACTCTGCAGATAACTGGAACCCTGTTAGCTTGAGGTTGCTTGTGTGGCCATGCACTTTTTTGGTGCCAAGGCTGTTTGAAGTGGTCTGAGCAATCCCAGCTCCTCAGAGCTTGCTCACATCCTCCCTGTTGTGCCAGTACAAGATTATATGCCTGGCAAACCAGATCCAGGAGCTGTTCTGGCAGAGAAGCCATCATCTTTTGTCTTTGTGAGGTTAGTCGTCTTCCAGCACAGCTCACTGCAAGGCTCCTGAATAGCACCGTGCACCCTGGCTCAGCTTGCGAGGTGCTGGCTGTGCCTCCCAGATTCAAATCAGCTGATACAGAGGGAGGTGGGAAGCCGCCAGCACCGCACCCTTTGTTGTTCCAGCGCAGGCGAGTGCCCATCCGCCCAGGTTGCAGCTCCACAGCAGTCCGAGCTGAGCTACCACAGGCTGGCTTTTCCTACTCCTTCTGGCATGGGACCCAGCCTGCTCCCTGCACTGGTTACTAACTCCTGACTTTGCGCTCAATCATTTCACCATGCTGAAATGGCAGAGGTCTGATTGATAAAAGACAGCAAAGGGTTTCCTGCTGGCGTAGCACAGGAGGGCAGCTCCTCACGCCACAGCTGAGAGCTGGAGCTGGCAAGAGTGGGAATGGGGTGCTACAGTTGGGAGGCTACCCTGGCAGACACTCAGCCCATGGCAAGCCTGAGTAGTAAGCAGCCCGAGCTGACCTCCAGCCTGCTGAAATAAAGTGTTCTGTTTACAGCCAGGTCAGCTCTCTGAACTGACTTGCCTCGTGGCTGCATGTTCCTACGTTTAGTGAAAGGAATTAAATACGTGACTCGGGTAGGAGGGGACCAGGAGTAACACAGGGCTACATGGCCGCCCCCTCACAGCTCAAGTCTCCAGCCGCTCATTGTCCCACATCATCACTCAGCTGGGCCTCTGTGCCGCAGGGCAGGGCAGGTTAGGTTTGGGAAGGAGTAGTCGGGGCAGGGCTGGGCACAGACACTGCTGCATGTTGAACTCCGTCCACTGCCTTGCTGCTCCTTCCCTGTCCTCTGCCCCACTGCTCCCTTCCCACAGGTGAGGCCCTGCAGCAGACCGAGTGGCAGCCCTGAGGCAGTCTGGGCTGGCAGGATAGGGCACTGTGAATGCCCAGTTCACTGAGATGAGGCAGGAGCCAATGAGGCGAGGGACACGGGGCTAATTGGTCTCTGTGACTCCCTGCAGCCCAGGAGCTGTGAGAGCCTGTGCCAGTAGCACTGTTGCCTGTACCCTGGGATGGGGCCAGAGGGCAGACAGACTGTTCTGGCAAAAGGGGAGCAGCAGGAGTAACTAGTGACATGTTTCCTTTCTCCCTTCAATGTGAAACATGGAGGAGAAACCACCCCCCTTACCCTGGGTCGCTGCTGCCGGGGTGCATCTCAGATGGAAACGGAGCAATGCTCCATGTGCGGTGTCAGCAGCAGGCACTGCAAGAGGTAAGGGCTGTGGGGAGGGTACCCGTCCTGTTGGGACATCCCTCCCACCGGCCTCAGTTGCCCTGGCAGGCGAATTTGGACATGCTCTGCGTTGCAGCCGCCAGACCCCGGGCATGGTGCCTGCCTTTGCCCACCTACCCACACTTCCGCACAGAGCCGTCGGTCTCCGCGAGCGGGTGATGGGGCACCCTCGGCATGCGGGGAGCTGCCGTGACCAGGCACAAACCCTTTTCTCACGCCCGCCCGGTGATTACCGCCCCAAATACCGGCACTTCAGGCTTGCCCTTGAGAAGCAAACACTAATTGCAGCCGCGCCCTTTCCTGCCCTGGAGCTGCAGGGCGAGGGTATCCTCAGTGTACGCCGTGTTCACCACAGGGGCGTGGGACAGGAACCAGCCCTCGTAAAATCGCCCGGATTGAACCTGCTGCCCTCAGCCTGCCAAGCTAAACAGAGCTGATGTAAAGCAAACAGCAATGACAAGAGGCTGGCTGCTGGGGAGGGTTGGGCAAGCGGCTGGTTTCCAGTTTGCTGGCCTCAGCAGATGGCGGCGGCGGGAACACTCCCTGGGAGTTCCCACCCCGCAGGCACCCGGGGCGGCCCCGAGGTTCCCTCCCCTCTGTCCTGCTGCCAGCAGCTCCTGGCAACCCCAAATCCATGGGGATTCCCGGGGAGCCCCTCGCCAGAGGGACCCACCCACGGGCATCCCCGGCCCTCCCACGCCCGGGCCTGCTGGGGGTCTCTCCGCCAGCCGCCCCCCTTGCCGGGGGTTGCCCCCGGGAGGGCTCTGCCCGCCACGCGTGGTGAGGGGGCAGCTGATGTCGGAGGGAAGGGGGCCCGGAGCACACCCTGGGGCCGCAGCCGGGAGCGGGGCTCGCAGGGAGAGGGGATGAGCCTGCTTGGGCTGTGCCGCGCCGGGGGCACGGCTGGCACCGGGCGATGGGGGCACGGGTGGCCTTTCAGGGAATGCTTCCAGGAAGGGGTGCGGAGCGGGCCGGGCCACTCCTCAAGAGACGGGCCACAAAACACTGCCACATCTGTGCTTCACTTCTCACTTCCTTTCTGTTTATTCCAAGGCTAGCTTTGTGAGGTTTGTTGGGCGAGCACTTCACACCGGCCCCCCGCTCGGCAGCCGGGATGGCACATGCGGTGGGGGCGCTCACCAAGAGCTCATGCCCGCTCCTCTCGGAGCGTTGTCGCCAATCCATCCATCTGTCCGTCCGTCCGCCTGTCCCTCCCAGCCCCGGGCTCCTTCCGCACTGCCGGCCGGGTTCCCCAGCGCAGCGGGCTGCACCACTGGTCCCAGTTAAAAATAAGCCCTCCTTCCCAGCGGCGTTACTGCTAACCCTGGGCCGCTCTCCCTCCCGGCGCAGCGGTGCCCCGCAGCCACGAGCCGGCCGAACGGGCCTGCGCTGACCCCTCCGGGGCCGCGGGGCTCCCCGGGCCGGGCAGAGCTGCCCCGCGCGGGCAGGGGGCCGGCCGCGGACCGGGGTGTACCGGAGCCGCGGGGGTTCCGTCCGCGCCCGCCTGCCNGCCCAGGCCCGGGATGGGGGGCCGTGCCCGGGATGGGGGGCCCAGGCCCGGGATGGGGGGCCGTGCCCAGGATGGGCCCCTGCCCCGGCCCAGCGGTGCTCGAGCGAGCTGGCAGGGCTCGGCCCGGCCGGGCATTCAGTGCCACACAGCCGCCTGCTCAGCTCCCCCCTCTGCCCCACACCCCGGTGGAACGGGGAGGAGGTAAAAAGGGGAGGTAAAAGCTGTAGGGTGAGATAAGAACAGTGTAATAATTGAAACCAAAGCAAAATACAATAGTAATGGTAAATAGTAATAATTACTATAGTTATAATATAAAGGGAAAGGAAAACCAAACAAGCGATGCACAATACAATTGCTCAGCACTTGCTGACTGGTGCCAGACCCCAACACATTGCAGTGATTTGTGTGTCTCTGGGGTTGCCAGGTTGACAGCACAGCTTTTTCAAATATTTTACTAGTTGTTCTGGATTCTGCACTTGTTTGAGGCTAAAGTAGAGGTGCCCACTGCCCTGGTACTTGCCCATACAATCCCACACGCTCCACCACTGAACCTGCAGGCCGTCAAGGTGGGGAGAACGGGAGGCCTGGCTGGGATGTTGGTGTCAGCAACCAACCCAAAGCTCCAGTGGCCAGTGCAGGTGGACCATAGTGGGTTCTGGCAGCCTGGAGGGATGTGGGGCAGGAGGGAGGTGGTAGGTGCTGACATGGCAGGGGTGTGTTGCAGTAGCCAGGTGCCCAATGCCATTTCAGCTGCATGAGCCCAACCCCACAGCTCCACACTGCAGTGGTGGGTCATTCTCTCCAGGCTGCCTCCAGCTCCCCAGGAGGTGCCAGGTTTGCCTGGGAAAGGAAAGAGGGAACCCCTGTTCAGAGGAGCAGGGGGCGGGCAAACCTCCAGACCTCGATACTGGGTCTCTGTGCTGTAGCACAGGGCACCTTTCTCTCCAGGCTGGTGCCTGCCCACTCCTGCACTGTCACTCTGCCCAGCTAGGCCAGCACTCATCTCACACTGATGAGAGGTGCCGGTTTTGCAGCCCACTGAGCTCCGTTGAGATCCTAAAGCAAAGAGGGACAAAACAAGTTAACCTGACCTCACTGGCTCGGCAGTCATGCCCCTGGCACCGGGCTCCCAGGAGGAGAGCAGAGAGAACAGGTCCTCCATGTGCTGTCACCAAGTCAAACAGTCCCAGTGTGGATCACTGTACTTCTGTGGAAGGTTCTTGAGTTTCCAGGCCTATATTGTCTGGCATGTTTATTGTCTACATGTTTTCCATATGACCTTGATGAGGAATGAAATGATCTCTTCAAGTGCTAGTATGGGTCTGGATGATGGCAAGTGCTTTTCTCAGCTTTGAACGAACTGTGAGCTGGTAGCAGTGAGCAACAGAGACTCTCCTCCAGACCCTGTTCACTCTGCAGAGATGGAGCAGAGCATCCAGATGATCTGTAAATGTCCTACTCCTCCCAGGTCTTTATGCACAAGCACACACTTAGCTCTGGTTGTGCAGATACTTAGGAATGGGTTAACACAAAAGATGTTTCCCCTCCCAACAGCTACCTCCAGCCAAACCAAATTGCTTGGCAGGTCTGGATCCATGGGAAGGATCAAAGCCTCGGGGCTGGGCTGGCAGTGCTCTGCACTGTTTACATGTGTGTATATTCATGGCACTGTTTTAATAATATTGATTTTCTCATTTGCTACATTTCTTAAATACCATTTAAGGAACCTCAGTTTCCTGGGGCATTCCCAATGTTTGTTCCTAAGGCAGAGAAGGCCAACTTACTGCATAGTGATGCCTTACTATTTATTCTATTGCTCTGTTACTGGGGTCTCTATTCCTGCAGTGGCAGCATCTTTCCCCAGAGCCAATGGTTTCCTTTGGCTCTGCCTGGAGTGCAGCCTGACTGTTCAGCCAGAGCTCAGTCAGAGCAGGGAGTAAACACCTTGCTTCCAAGTCTCACCATTTCCTTTCAGCAACAGCAACTGAATGTGACTCCTCCCCAGGCCAGGGTGGGCTGAGTCTCTGTGAGTCCCTGGGACAGTCCCATCACTTCAAGAGCTGAAGACTCAAAAAGAAAGACCTTGCTTATGTTCGTGGCTGTCCCCTAGGGCAGCCTGCCCAGCGTGCTGGTCTCTGACACCAAATAGCACAGGAGGAAGGTGATCTGGGGACTACCTCCAGTGAAGCAGAGCTGTTCCTCCAGGCAGGGACAAAGGCTCAGACTGTCCTTCTCCTTCCTAGGCTATCTTCAGCTTTGTGATCCTTTGTTTGTCCTAAATCCCCTTGAGCCTTTCCCCAGAGCACTCCCCAGTCACAACAATTAGAGGGTTTCTGAGCTAAACAATCTTCAACATCCTCTTGACTTCAGCTGCTTTGTTCTTCATCTGCAACAAAATCTCCTTAGCTAAGCACAGTGGCCTTTTCCTCCTTCTTCTCAGCATTTCCTCATTTGCCACCCTTGCCCTATTTTCTTCAAGAGCCACTGCACCAATGGAGGAGCAGGACCCTTTACCCAGACCCTAGTCCCTTTACCCAGACCCCAGCCCATGGCATAACCATCAGTGCCACTGCCCAGCCCCACAGAGAAGAGGTAGCTTGTGCAATGTGGCTGTCTGGCTGCCACCTTCAGAAAGCTCTTGGATGCAACAGAAAGCCCAAGTGTGTGGGATTTTATTACAGGCATCTTGTGGGGTTCCATCAAGGAAATCACAGCTGTGATCACCTTGTTTGGATCTGGTTTAATTGTCAGAAAAGTCCTGCATCAGCCTGTATGTCATTGGGTTTGAACATGCTGCCTCTCACTGACCATGAGCTTATTGCCTTTGATTTCAGGGATTTACTTCTAAATATCAAGTGGATTTAGAAATGTGTGGATCATTTTGTTACAGGTGTTCTCCTCTCCTCCTAGCTGGTCAGTGCCCTGGGATTATAGCTGTGAACATGCACAACGCCCTGGGGTGGGCCTGTGGCGCTGGCGCTGGCAGGGAGATAAGAGACAGCTTGGCCACGGTGTTCCGGCTTTGTTGCACTGCTGCGGTGCACAAAGCGGCGGTGGCGGCAGCAGCGTGAGTTTTGGAGTTTTGTCTGGAGACCTTTGTGCTTGAATTACTCTGAGTTATGAACTCTCGCCCATGGGGCGATGGCTGCCAGCCCAGCCCTGGGGCAAGGAGGTGCAGAGGAAGCGCTGTGATGGGCAAAGCTGTCGTTTGGACCTGCTGGCTGTGAGCAGGTCCATCGGTGTGTGGAGCAAGGTCCAACCTCGGTAGTGAGCTGCATCCACCGTGGTGCAGATGAAGAGTGGTGAGAGCTGGTGGAATGGCTCGACTGCATCATCTGCAGTAATTGGCAGCCCGTGGCATGTGGCTGTGCGACCACAAGATGCCGGGATGTCTCTGCTCACAGTGTTTATTCTTTAGGATGTCCCTGTCACACACCCAGCTGCTGTGATTATTAATTACTATTTATACTTTGCTTTGGGTATGTGCTGTGCTTTTAAGACCAGCAGAGGTGGGAACCCTGCCCTCCTGGAGGCTCCCAGACTAGGTGGGAGGATGATAGCTGTGTGTGTCTTGGGGGGAGATCAGGTCGTATGGATAACGTACTAAGGGCCCTTCCTCCACCCTCTGTTTCCCAGACACATCAACAGCGGGGGCAGGCCCCCACTACTGGTTTATCAGCCCCCTTTTCTGCTTTTCTATCCTGCTTTCTCCTGAGCCCTGCAGCCCCTGCCTGGCCCCACAAGCTTTCCTGGGGCCGGGTTGATGGAGGGGGTCCCTTGTGCTGTGCTGGGAGTGAATGCAGTGGGGGACAGTGGGAAGAGTGGGTGTGCAAATGTGTGCTGGCAGAATTTCAATAATACCCCTGGAGCCTGCCCATAAAGTCTGTACCACAACTGGTGTTCAGGTTGTTGTGCAGCTACTCTGATAGTACAGGCAGTCAGTGATGGCTTCTCAGCACAAAAGAGTTATTTCTTGGTGTCCACAGCACTGTTCCCTACATGCCAGCCCTGCTGCTGGACTCTGACTCCCAGGTCTGCTTCCCATTCATCCCAGCAGGCCCTGGTTAGCTGGAGGCAGATGTCCATCACATTGTATACCTGGAGAGGGAACATGGAATCATGGTGCAGTCAGTGGTGCTGACAGAGAGTGGGTTGGGACTGTCACGTGGCTACCAAAGGGCCACGCTACTGGCATGAACTTTCCCCTGGTGAGTGGCCAAATTTAGGCACGCCATCTCCTGTGCCCAAAGTGGGTTTTGGCTGTGCAAGTTGCACTGGCCCACACACCTCAGTCGCTTTTCTGCTGCGGTTTTCCTAGGCCAGGTTCAGTCACAAACTCAGATGAAGGAGGCCTGTGAAAGCAGAGCCAAGTTCCAGTGCTGCACTCTGGGGCTGAGGAGCTCGTTGCTCTGTTGTAAGCCTCAAAGCTGCAAGCTTTCCCATCTCCCTGTTTGGTGGGAGGAAGAGCAGACACCAGGCAGGTGGAGGGGTGCTATTGGTACGCAGGACAAGATCCTCACTGGATGGGTGCTGTCCTTCTGCATTGCCAGCTACGTTATAATGCCCTAGCAGTGCAGCAGGCATGGCATCTTCTGTCTGGACTCTTCTATGAAGAGCCATCTCCCTGCTGGTGATGTTCAGCAGCCACCTCCTCCTCACCAGCACAGGACCCAGGCATGCGGAAGGCTTGTCTGGAGCAGGGAAAAAGGGTCATGCTTGGATGAGGGACCCCTATCCCTCAGCTGGGGAGAATCCCTGTCCTTACAGCAGTGTGCCCCTGCAGTTGAGGCCCAGTCAAGCACCACCATAGCCTGGCAAAACCCTGCTGGCCTTAGTTGTACGGTTTTAATAATGTAGTGCTCAGCAGAGTCGTGGTCCATTCCTCAGATCACAAAAATCTGTGAGGCCCTAATGCCTCTGCCCATTCCCAGATGGTGAGGGGGACAAGGAGCCTCTGTCAGGCTCTGCTGGCATGCTGGTGAGGGCAACCCTGTCACCCAGGCAGGAGAGTTCACACTCTGACTCTGTTTTGTCCCTGCGGTACCACCTGCTTCCTTTTTTTGTTCTCACACACACTGCGGTAAAATGTGTGCACCCCGTGTTTGGAGCAAACAACAAACCCACGTCATGTGTTTTCGCTTTCTCTGTTTCCTTGCCTCCGCGTGTTAGAAATGTGCAGTGTCCGTGCACTTTCCGTTTGGTACAAACAGATCATGCTCAGTCACCAGCAGAGATGGCAACAGATGGTTTGCATGGGCACCACAAAAATATTTGGGGCTTTTGTGAAGTGGGTTCCCCTCCCTGATTTCTGGACACTTCTTCTGGGGAGGGCAGTTTGGCTAGAGGGACCCTCCCTGGGGCAGTTTGTAGACAGCAGCAGGGCTAAGCAGGGATTTTCTGAAATGTGCCTGGCAAATGTCTGGGATTGGAAACTGTGTTGGAGGTTCTTGCCCATGCTAGGCACCAGTGCATCAACCTAGGCCCTGCTGGGGCTGTGACTGCAGAGGTTTGCCAGCAGTGTTGCTCACTGCTGGCAGGGATGGCAGGGTTGTGGCTTTGCTAATTTGCTGGCACGCCCCTTCTCTGGGCAATGCTGGAGGGGGGACCTCCTCATCTGTAACCTGGGGCTACCGAAGAGACCATTCTCACCCCACTACTTCATCATCCGGCAGGGAGGGAATGCTGGCCAGGGTGCAGTACCCTTGGCAGCACAGGAACCCGGGGTGGCTGATGCCTGCCCCGAGAAGGATTAGCCCACGGGCCGGTGCTGAGCTGGTGAGAGCAGCACTGGCCCCCGCGGGTCCTTTCCCAGGGAGCGGTGTGGGTCGTGAGCTGCGGCAGTCCTTGGCTGTCCCCTGTGCTCTGACGGGCAGCTCAGAAATAGCAGCTGGCCCAGTTCTCCCGCCCCCGTGGCCCAGATCTCTAAGAACGGAGGTTGCTCGCGCAGCAACAGCAACAGCAGCAGCATCAGGCGCTGCATTTAGCCCATGAGCTCAAATAGAGGGAGAGGCTGCCAGCAGGATCCCAGCCTGGCTGGGTGACGCTCCTGCCTGGAGACTGCGCTGCAGGCTCTGTTTGTTGCTGTAAACACGCTCGCTGCTGCAGCTTCCCTGTTACTATCTATAGCCGCGATCTCTTGGCTCCCGTGCAAGGCGAGTCTGCGGTCTGGCTCCCACCTTAGCCTGACCTGAGCCAGGGCTGCCTGACATCCCCGTCGTGGGTGGGTGTCTCCGGGCTTCGCTGCAACAAGGATCAAAACAAAACCCAAACTGGAGGAAAGGACGAGCCTCACCCCTCTCTCCTCGTCGGTGGTTTCCCGGTGCCCCCTTGCCCATGCCCTTGGCGGCTATCCCAGCGCCCCGAGCGCTGCTCCCAAGCTCTCTCAACCTTCCCGGGGGGCCGTGCCCCCCCCTGGCTTCCCTGTCACAGCTTCCCACCGCCCTGTGCTATTACCCTCTCTCTCGACCATTACTCGCACACATAATAAACAAGTCAATAGTGACACATGAGCATAACGCGCTCCTCGCTGCAGGTAAAGGGTGTAGGTCGGGCTTTTCGTGCGTGGGACCCGCCGAGTACCCGTGCCCAGCTACGGGCAGACCCCGCTCAGTGCCGGTGCCAAGCGCACCCCTGCCCGGCCGGCTCCCTCCTTCACCGCCTTCCTTGGAGCACCGCGCTCCGCGGGAGGGTTGTGCGGGGCCCAGCCGAGGGGCATGGGTCACCTGCGGGGGGACGGCGCCCCCCGGGGCCCTCGCAGGGGCTCCCCGGGGGAGAGGGGGGGTGG
>VXBX01007003.1:49582-85441 GCA_013400415.1 Scytalopus superciliaris | reverse complement strand
ACACACCGAGACCCACCGAGCAAACACACACCGAGCAAACACACACCGAGACCCACCGAGCAAACACACACCGAGACCCACCGGCCAAACACCCACCGGCCAAACACCCCTCTCTGTCCCGGAACACTCGCCTGCCCCTCTCGCACGCCGTTTGCCGCTCTCGTTACCCTGCCAGTAAACCCGGCTCGACTCTGCTGTTGGTCAAAATAGAACAGGAAGCCTGCCCAGAAAAGTTGTCCGAGCCAGTGGGCAGGCAAAAATAAATCGATTATNCCCCCCCCCCAACATTAAATTAGCATTTTGCCCCTGTGCTCGCTATAGAGGTTAAGAAGATTCCTGTGCTTATATACTTGGTTTTGTGTAAGATTTGTCAGAGCATATGTTTGAAGCTGAAGGGCCTGGAGAAAAGGTTATGAAACAAATGCCTAAAATAAAAAGCGACGAACAGTTGGACTTCATGATGTTCATCCGAGAGCTCTAGGAAAAGTCAAGACTTAAATAGCTGAGCTGCTTACTAATGGTTTTGTATAACATTGTATTTAGAAGCACTTTTATAACAGAGAATGGGAAGAGAGTTCATATGCCAATTAAAAATAAAAAAGCAGCCCGAAAAGTTCTGGAGAGCTGCTGAGCAATGAGTCTGTTTTCTGCACCAGGCAAGTTAATGAGAGCTGTTTAAAAAGGTGAACTGGTGGATGCAGGGAGAAAATAGTCCACTAGGAGAGCTGTCAGAGCTTTGCTGATGCAAAGCCCTGGTCTCACACATTGGAGTCCTGTGAGGAGTCAGCAAAGCATATGGACAAGAGACAGTCAGCTGGTGTTGTCTACTTGGGTTTCTAAAAAGCATTCAAGAAAATCTATCAGCAAAAGCTTCTGAAGAAACTGTGGAATAAGAGAAGCTTTCATGTAGGTAGATGGCCCTGCATTAAAGACAGATCTCTGTAAGACAGAGCAAAAACGTTTCTCAGTAGAAGTCAACATGCAAAGTTCCACAATGATATGAATTGGAGCCCTGAACTGAGAGGAAAGGTAGTAAAATGTCACAATACAAAATGACTGGGTAATACAATTTGTTGTAAATAAATGTGAAGTGTCTTAAATGGTAGATAAACAATCCTAACTTCAAACATACAGAAACAGCCTAGTAGCTGATTTGTCACTTGGGAAAAAGATCTTGGCATAATAATAGTTCTGTGAAAATCTCAGCTCTAGGCTTGGTAAATGAGCAAATTGAGTGTTAAGAGATAAGGAACAAGAGCAAGGGAATAAAGCAGAAAGTGTCATTATGGCACAGGAGAAATTCATGGTGTGCCAGTGCTTTGAATGCTGTGTACAGTTCTGATCTTCAAAAAGATGTAGAACACTGTAAGAGGTGCACAAAAGTAAGTGTTACATGGTGTGGGGCAGCTTCCGGGTCAGAAACAGGAAAATTAACTAGGACTCTTCAGCTTTACAGAGACTGAGGGGAGGTTTCTTTCAATGCAAGAAAGATGTACAACAAATAAAGCTTGGGGAAGATGTGGGATAAAACCAAACTCAACGAGCTTGCTCATTCCACATTGTGGATACTTGTAGTAAACTTTGCTGTATGATTTTGTGGATGCTACAAGGGTTTTTGGGGGGATGAAAAGTCCAGAAAATGAACACAAGAAAAAGCTAGGACTATTAAATACACAAATATCCCCTTTGGCTGTGGAAGTCCTGATTTTGAAATGTCTGGGGCCTTAGGGAATACTGTGGGGAGGCAACACTACCCCCTGACTTTGTCCTTACTACTTTCTTCAGGTGGTTGCTGCCACGTAGTGTCAGAAGACTGTGGCTGGTGACAGAGAAGGGCAAAAGCTGTGCTTGAGCTCATCAAATATGACTATTTCTATGTGGATTTGTAAGGATTTAGCTGAACTTTTGCTCTTTTCTTTTCTTCCTTTTTGTAATGGTATTTGAAATTTGTTTAAGTTGCCACAAGATGTGATGTCATATGTCCACGTGCCTTATCTGCTCAGATCTTTTGCAGATAAGGCTGTTCTTTGGTGCTGCTTCCGGCAGGCTTTCCAGGCTGAGGTAGACTGGTGACCCAGTGAGGTGCTGAAGTGAAACCAACAACCATTCTTCTCATTTGGAAACAGCGGATGTCCACAAGGGACCTGGATATTATATCAACAGGATATCATGGAAAAACAAAAGAAGGTCATAACTAGCATGTGGACAATGTATCTTTATTATTTCCAATTAAGGAGCTCTTGTTCTGTTATGTGCCGTGCCACTGCCCCCCCGTCTCCCCCAGCAGCCCTAGTCTGCAGAACAACAGATTTGCAGCTCCACTTCACTGATTATATTTGAGCTCTGTTTTTATACAAATGTTTTGTAACTTGGTCTGTTGGCTAAAGATAACCAGCTGCAACATTAAGGGAGTAATTTTAATTCTGATTGCGTTGCATCTTCCACTTGGTAAGGATTTTGTGCTTTTAAAATAGCCCATCTTAAATCTTCTCATGCTAGGGAATAAGGAAAGTGAAACTAACTCGTAATATAGTATTTATCTGGTTTTGTTTGCAAAATGAAATATTGCTCCTGAATAGGTAAGGATATTGCAAAGGCCATAAAATACAGTAGCAGTGTTAGTCTTAAAGCATATAATCTGAAAGGTACGTGGGATTCAGATATTGTGAGGTTATTTGGGTTTTTAAGTAAAACGTTATTTTGACACTGCTCTGAAGTGTAGTGGGTGCTTCAGCATGAGAATGATGCAATTCCTGCTATGAAGTATTTGAACTCTAATTGTAGAGAAGATGACAGTTGCCAGTAGTGCACGGTAGAGAGAAGGGCAAGCTCTGTTACAGCATTTAGGCATGTGGTATGGCAATTGAATTAAAATAGTAACGTAACCTAATGATGATGTGTCACTAACCTTGAGGACACCAGGGAAGATAAACCAAAGTAATTTGCTGTCATTACATAAGAACTGAGTGCAAAGCCAAGAATGGGTTTTCAGCACAGATAAGGATTTCTCTCCAAGACTTTCAAAGAACTCAGCTCTTCAAAGCTCTAACTATTCATGGGAGTCTCAGATCCTCCCATCCTTCCCCTCCTTGCTTTGTTTTTTTCCTGCTATTTGTCAGCAAGTTCCAGGGCCCACAAGCTTGGATTCTTGGCTATGCCTGTGCTGCTAAATCAAAGGCTTGGGCATTCAACTGCGGATTTTCCACTCTGCTCTACTACACAGTAATAGCTCTGGTCCCTGAAACAGTCTTGGCCTGTGCCAACCAGCAGTCTCCAAGATGAAACTTGGTTGTAGTTCAGAGGGTAGCATGTGTCTGATGAGCCGTGGGCAGGACTGTGTGAAAATGGGCCCTCTCCACACTACCGGGTCATGCAGCAATACCCTAGCAGGTTTCACACTGTCAGACACACCTCTGCACTCTGGTGTATATAACAGGTCCTTTAGCTTCATGCTGTAAATCACCCCTCTGGGCTACAGCACAGCCTTCTTGTATTCAGTTTTGAGTGTTTGAAATAACACTCCTCAAATAATACTCATATGACACCACATGTAGTTCAGGAGTGACCATGGGCCAAGTGCTCTGTCGTGTGGATGTGGTGAGTGTACAGCCTGGCCCTTCCACCACAGAACAGTTCCTGGCCCAGCTTCACCTGGCGTTGTAGGTGGTGCCTATGTCAGGCTATAAACAAGCTCTGGCAGGTTAAGGGATTTACCTCACTGGAAGCGTTGTGTAAGATGTTCAGTGCTCCAAAAGGAATCCCGAGGACTGCGGTGTTTGGTAACCTATCTCCAAATCACTCTCAGCGTGGGGTGGGATTTAAGGGAAACATGAACTGATGTTTTTCACTGAATAGTAGATAAGTAGCTGTAATTGGAAACAAACATGGTGAAATGATACACAAGGAAACATGTTACTCTACCTGGTTGTTTATCTTCAAGATCTTTCTTTCTGTCAGTGAGCTAAGGTAAGGGGCATGGCAAGCTGATGGGGTGATTTCCACAGCTTTAAGAACCACTAAATGACAGTCACACAAACCACCTACCCCAGAAGGGCTGACCCCAATTAAGAACATTTATTTGATAAAAGTTTTATGCATACTCTGAATATCTCTAGGTTCCAAGGGACCCTCCTGAAGGCAAATGTTTCATTGGGTCTTAGTCCCAATATATTTAGTCAAGACCCAAACTTTTAATTGCCTTCCTAATGAAACTCCTTTTGTTGTCACTTTAGTCTTTTTCTGCAGAAAGGCATTACAGGAGTGCAAGACTCTCACTCATTACACCAGAGCAGTGTTAACATGGCTTCTTGATAAACCTGTCATATAGTGTAAACATAAGTCATCATTGCCAAGAAAACTTTAGCACTTCAGAATTAAATATTTTTTTCATAATTTTTAGAACCTATAATTTAAGAAGGATTTCACAGTGCAAGTATTTTCATGCCAAAAATAAATGCAGCCTATTTGCTGATTCCTTACAGAGTAACTATAAATAAAATGGTTCTGGAATGGTGATACTTCTGTGCTTGTGATAAAGGTGCCAACCAATTCCATTTGCTGGATATATGAAATAGAGTATAACTCCATGCAGTCAAACCTCAGCAAAATCTCCTTTCCCCAAACCACTTTATGACCAAAGTCTGCAACATTTTTCCACTCCATGACACTTTGTCACTTGCTGTTGTAACATCAGATGTTGGCTGCGACTGAAGGCTTGAACTGTTGTGTGCATGTGAGAATGATTATCATAACTAATTTATGGCACGTGTAGTAGCACAGGGAATGACCTCACAGCCTCCAATCTTGTAATAAATGTAACTTAATTACTGGATATTGCATGACAGATTATGCCCTGCAGGTGATCAGGCACTGAATGTGGTAAAGACCAGTTCTGACTCTTAACTAAAGGTTTGTATTTCCTTTTAAGATACATTATGCACTGAAATAATCATCTATATTTATGAGAACAAAGTATTTATTATATAATGATTTCCACCTGAGGATCTTGGAGCTCCTTATGGGCCCTGATGATTGAAGTGTTCTGTTCTAGTTTGCAGCTTACCATGAACCATTCAAAGCTGCATCTGAGCACTTTCCCATTAACCTCAAAAGTGACTAATACGCAAATGTGTGGTTTGTCCCCCTCTCCTCTCCCCAGTGGATTTTGTGCTGCAGTGTGTTTGCATTACACGTGAAAGCAGCATAGCTTGAAGTCTGAACAGACAGGTACTGAAGGGTCCTTGGTCCACAGGGAACTCATTCTCCAAATTTGGTCAGATCCTTGGAAAATGATGTCTCTTGCAAAGGCCAATATTACATTATTGCAGAGTCCTCTTGTGCCAGATAGTCAGAGTTGTTGCATGCAATCTATCTTGGTGTTTCAGGAGACTTTCTTTTCTTTTGATGTGCTGGTGCCAGGCTACTGGTGCCTTGAAAGAGACAACCTTGGCTCTTCACTGACTCAGCTGTCCACCAGAGCCATATGAAGCAGGTGAAGAATAGGTAGGTATATTGAAGCTGAAACTACAGTTTCAGGATAGCTCAAATCAGTCTACATGTGTGGTCCTGCTATCTTCTCCATCCCATCCATGTGATTCTGTTTTATTCCTGGCTTCTGCACAGCCACTTGTCTGACCTCTCCATTAAATGCTTCAGAAAGTTGCACTGGCAAACAAATGCATTTATATAGGAGGGTTAAGTTCCAGATGCTTTGAGTCCCTGACCAAAGTTACTGCAGGACCAGTCAAGTGCTAATACCAGAGCAATGGGAAGAAGCAGATGCTGTAGCTGACAGAACTGTATAAACTTCCATGGAACAGCATATGGAGGGTGTAAGTGATTTGCCTAAATTCGGTTTGGAGTGCTCACTCTTCAGAGCATGCAATAAAATCCTTATGTTTTACCATGACAATGGTCAGACACTGGAGCAGGTTGCCTGGAGAGGCTGTAGAACCTCCAGCCTTGCAGATCATCAAAACTTGACTGGCCTGAGCCACCTCCCCTAACTGGCCTTACTTTGAGCAGGGATGGGTTGAGTGGTGTCCAGAGATCCCCTCCAGCCTATGTTGATGCATTGAGTGTATGAGCAGCAGGATCAGTTGGGTCAGGGAGAACAGAGTAAGGTGCTGGTGGTGTGTGTGAAAGCAGCTGAGTGGTAACAGGGTTTGTGGCAAGGTGCTACTCCAGATGTATGAAATGTCTCTATGTATGTATGTATAAGCATATCTAAGATCTGGATGACATGCTCTGACATATCTAACTAGCAGTTTAAAATACCATCTTTGCTGTCTGTAGTGGGTTGCTAGCTCTCCTGGGTAACAGCCTGTGCTGTACCCTTGCTTATCCCTAGTGGTATTAGCTAACCAGCTGACTGAGGAGAGGGCTTTGTGCAGAGCTCTCCTATGCCTAGAGACAAAAGCTGACTTTCCCATTCTTTTTCTGCCTTTCCTGGAACACGTGTGTTACTCCAGGCCAGGAGAGCAGGATGGAGAGACTTGCATGAGAATGCCTGAAATCACCCCATCAGAATCAGCCACTCCAGTCAGACACCTGAGGCAGCACTTTTCAGCTCAGCCACCTGTAAACCCAAATCTTTGGGGCCCCAAGACATCCATTTGCTGGGGTTTCTTTCCCCCTATGTCTGATTTTCCATACTTGTCATTTGTGGATAAAATGCTATAGCTTAAACCAACATGCTATAATTTATACTGGGACTGACAACAGCATGCAAATATCTTTGTGGTCTTGGTGCTCAGTTCCATGATGGATCTGAGCATGATCCTGCCCAGTAAAATGGCACGGGGCTGCCTGTGTCTCCTGCGTTTTGGCAGCGCCCTCCAGGTCCGGCTTCAGTCGAAGAGCCTTTATGCTATTTGGTATTTCATCATCCCAGTGCCCGGAGTCATGTGGTTATGTAAGAATTTAAATTTCGGTTTTTGTTAACCATGTGTTTAGATCTCGAGATCAAGGGAGAGAAGAGTTGGGCAACACGAACCTTGTAGCACCAGACACTTGAAGTAACAAGCAACGTCCGACGCTGACAGCAGCGATATCGGGCGCATCTCGGGAGTTGTAGGCATCTGGCTCGTGGGATGGCACTCGTGGGTGCAGCCGGCTGGTCAGTCCCCTCCGCTGTAGGAAATGCCCCCGTTCTCTCCGTCCCCTGCCCGGTCCCCGCGGGGGTCGCCGCGCGCGCTCCCGTCTGGCTCTCGGTCCCCGGGGCCGCTCCCGCCGTGCCCGGAGCGCGCATCCCGCAGTGCCCGCTCTTGGCCCATGGATACTCGGGGCCCTGCCCCGCTTGCCTGGGCTGGGCACGCAGCTTCAGCCCCGGGCGGTCCCGGCATGCGTCTGCAGCCTCGCAGGAATGCTGCTGGTTTGGTGGGTAGGTCGTCATTTCTCGCCTTTCACTGCTCCCTGCTGGTCTCGGGGAAGCTGAGCACTGGGGGAGGAAAGCAGAAGAGGCTAGTCCTGGTTCGGGAGTATTGAATTAGAATGCGCTGACACCAGAGGTCATTATTACTCCAGCCCCGGGCTCAAAGCAGGTCCAACTAGAGTGCGGTGCTCACTGTGTTGTCCAGCTGGATTTTGAATGCCCCTGGGAATGAAGGTGCTACAACATTTGATCTAGAGTTTGACCTGCCTTACAGTAAACAACCAGGATCCTGGGGACATGTTCTGAAGAGTTAATATTTCCCCACTGTGTTCCCAAACATTTTACAAATGCCAACACTTTTTGAGCAAAGTGGCTCCTCAGCCAGGTGGCACCAAGTACTGTTGTGTGGAGCTATTCCCTCCCAGGTGGGGGACTTTGCATTTGATTATTTTTGAACTTCATGAAGTGCCTGTCAGCCGTTCGTCCAGCCTGTTTGGATAGCACTTCTGCCTAAGCATGTCAGACACTAGCCCTGATCTGGCGTTGTGCATCAGTTTGCTGTGCATAAGCTTTGTCACATCATTCAGGATGTTAATAAAGGCATCACACAGAGTATTGACCCTTAAGAGATGCCACTCAAATCCACTGGTTGTCACTTGGACTTCGCACTGTCGGCTTTGCGCATGGTGATCCAGACAGTTTCCAACCCACCTCATTATTCATGAGGTGAATATGTGGCTGCATCACTAGTTTGGCTCTAAGGTTATTAGGGTAGGTGGCATTGAGACCTTCACTAAAGTCAGCTACTGGCTCAGTCAGAACCAAAGAGCTGATGCTTCATTCCCAGTGCAGCAGCCTGCTTTGCCAGCTGCCCCAGACAGACCCTCTAGTCCCCTCCATAAAACCTCTACCCCAGTCACTCACCTGATCCCCCCTCTCCCATCTGCACTGACACTACTCTCTCTACTCTTTCCTCTCACCAATCTGCTTTCTCATGATTGCCGAGCCTCACATGGGTGCTTTCTGGGGTGGGACCAAGTAGGCAGGTAGACTTTTCATGGAATGGACAGGTTGTTGATACATGGCCAGACTTGCTCTCAGAGTCCTTTGCCTTGCTGTGTATCTGCTGTGCAGTCTGATAATTTAAATACCTTTTGATGGAATCTTGTTCTTAATCCTCTCAAATATGTACATGTGTTGATATTGAGTCTAGTTTATCTAATGAAGCTTTGGATAGAGTGGTCTGTTCCTGTAAACACCATACAGACCAGGGGTCTAGCAACCTCTTACCAGATTTTGCTCTAGGAAATAGTAAAAAGTCTGAGAGAGACTGTAGAGTGGTATCTGGCAGAGACTGTTGGGCTGGAATCTAAGTACTAAAGACTAAAGCATAGCACAGAGGAACTTGGACTCCCGCAGGCTGTGCTAGTCAGGGGAAGAACCTTGCTTTTGTTTATTTTACTGGTTTTTGACCCTTTTGAGCTGTGTTCTGGAGGAAGGACTTAGGGAGATCATGGGTTAAGCCTGTCTTAGGCCAGTGAGAAAGCCCACTGCTGAACAGTGAGAGGTTAGATCCCAGAAGGAATATCTTGCTATAATTACTGTGCTGGATGTTTAGGTGGCACTGAGGCTTAAGGGCTCAGAGGAGGCTGTAGAGCTTCTTGGATTCAAATTTTGTGTTGTGTATCTAAGTTGTGAGCTGTTTCTAAACAAAGTAAAAATGTAGGAAAATACACCCTAGGTAGAATGTACTCAAAACTTTCTGCATTGCTATTAAATGAATTATGTCCTTGCAAAATGCATGCTAGGAAAAAAGCCCTGGCAACATATGGCTCATGATATTTATTTCTGATCTTTTGAACCCAGGACAGAAATCCCTGTGTGGTGAGAAGGGAAATTGGGATTAAGACTTGGATAAGAGTTTGGGTAAAGTGTACAGTGGAGCAGCAGCACTGCAACAGGTTCTTAAAAGCTAGTTTGTCTTTCCTCCTTGCACAGTGGAGAAGGAGAGGCAAGTTAGAAGACTTCTGAACTGAGCACTGACCTGTTGCTATGTCTGATGGCCATAGTTTTACATGGTTGAAGAGTGGGCAAGGGAGAGATGTTGAGGGCAATTTGGAAATGGCTGTGGACAGCTGAGGAAGTGAGGCATCCTGAAGCATCAGTGTTACAGCCATACCAGGTTCATTGGAAGAATAGCTTCCTGAGCCTGTAAAAGTCTGTCCAACTGATGACTGTGCCATAGGTACCAGCGTGCTTTGTTGGGTCTGCAACTTCTAAGGCATTTCCAGAAATAGACATATGTCTAGTTGTTCTTTCCTTGCTCTCATCAAAGAAGCATCTATAGGTTTAAGATAATCTGATCTCTTGACTTCCCTTGTACCTGACAGTCTGCTATGTCCAGCTCCTTGCCGTGCCAGATCAGAGAACTAAGCTTGTGTAGTTTGAGATACAATCCCCTCATTGCACCTGATGGGATTAATTGGCTGTTTGTGTCCCATTGCCAGAGAGGCCCATGGATGTCTCTCTTCAAAAACAACATAACCAATTCATTATTTTATTTTCTTACTGAGGACCACCTTTCCTAACCCCTATCTCCTGACATCCAGCATGTTGATGGCAGAGCTCTGGTCATTGCAGTCAGACATCCCTTGCAGTCATTGCAGCTGTGCAATAGAAATGGTCACTGGTGTGCTTGCAAAGGTTGCTGATTACCTGGTTTTTAAGGAAACAGTTTATTAGCAGTTATGCAGCTACAGAGTCCTGCCTGTCTTACAAACTCTGCTCTGTTCTCAAGACCTTCAGTATAAAATTGGAGACAGTGAAATGTAGAGGCAGTAACAAATGCTGCCTCTTGTTTTGTTGATGCTGGGAGCAGGGGCATTTTGCTGTGCTGAATTTCTTTGTGAGTGAAGGCATTAATCCCAGGAAAATTGTCTTCCTCTCCTGAGGACTGTCAAGCACATTCCTACCTTTCCCTGTGGGAGTCCTGTCACTGGATTTGTAGAGCTGTGTGTGTAGAATTACCTCAGTCACCCTTGAAGGAGGGGGCTTTGCTGAAGAGATTTAATAGCTGTAGTACTTGAGGAGCCTCTTCTGTTGGCTGAGCCTGGTGGCAAGTCCTTCTGCTCCTGCTAGTGGTCTCTCCCCAAATCCCTCAATACATGAGCTAGCTTCTGTCAAAGCTGGACAGGCTGGGTGAGTCCAGCCAAGTGTTTGGCTAATGCTTTGCAAGGAACGAGCTTTTCCTTTGCTTCCCTCTACCCTGCAAACTTTCTGCTGACAGGCAAGATCTTAAAATAAAGGCTGTGTGGCCCCTATTGATTCTACCCGAGGCTTTTCTTTTTTTTTTTTTTTTTTCCTTGTGGAAGCCTGACACGCAAAGTCTTGCACTGTGCCTTTCAAATCAGGCTCTGGATCAAGTCTTGCAGAGATTAGGTGCAGCTGCAAGATTGCTGGAGGGGTTTTTATCCTTACATCAGATGGAGCTGGGGCAAAAAACAAAACAAAACAAAACAAGGGTAAATCACAGAGCCAGCAACTTTCTTGGCGTCTCTGGGATTGTGGCTCCTCCTGCCCCTCCAGCCTTCAGAAATGTACTCGGCAGAGCTGCCCGCATAGAAAAACAAATGCTTCCCAAACCAAAACAGAGTTGGGTGTTGGTAGTGAATGGGCCAACACTGCGTGCTGGCGTCATCTCTGCCCGCTGCCAGCACGTTGTCATAGGAACAGCTGGATTATTTTACAATCCAGCTGTGGATCCAATTCTCCAAAGGAGTAGCCTGGAGGGAGGAGAGAGGGGCAGGCAGAAGGAAACACTGCTGTATTTTCTGGTAACTGGAGGGAGGAGGAGTATTAATGGAGAGAGGGAGGGAAGGATTACCAGTGAGTGCCATCTGTCATAGCCTGAAACCGCAACTAGTCAATTCCAGATAACTGACTGCTGTTAACTGCATCTTGGAATTACAAGCTGCCCTGTGGGAGAAGGGTGGTGAGGGAAAAGGCAAATCTTCTTTTTGAGGCTGATCAGATGTGTCTCACAGCACACTGTCCTGCAGAAACTGTGATTTGCCAGCTGTGGGGAGTGCTGTATGGGGTCCCACCACTCAGAACGTTGGAGTTGATCAATTAATGAGTGTTAGCTCACCAGGAAAATGATTCATCACTGTTTTCCTTGCCCTCTTTGAAATGTTTGTTGCCTTGTTTCCTTTCTGGAAGCTCCTAGGATCCTGTTTTGAGGCTGCAGAGCACTGAGGGCATTGTAGGTGCCTAAGGAGAGGTTTAGTCTGTGCTGGTGAAAGCTGTCATACCAAAACGAGCACACTTGGTCCGGTCGCAGGATATTTGCTCTTTAAGTAAGCTCCAGGCCTTGTGGTTTAGCAACCAGTGTCTGCGGGCTTGATAAGTACCCGCAATTAAGATTTGGTGACAAAAGTCAGGAGCCTGCAGCGGCTCTGAGACCAAAAGCAGGACCTTTGCTCTGACAGAGCTGGGACTGCTGCTCTTCTGCAAGAGGAATCCAGGCAGATGGATTTCCCCCCCCCTGGAGCGCTCCCGGCCCAGGGAGAGGTGAGAGGAGCCAGACAGGTTTGATTGGAGCTCCCTGCTGTGCCCGATCCAGAACGTGGGTACAGTCGTGGCGCCTGAAATGAGGCGCCCCCATCCCGTTTTGTCCTGTTCCAGCGCTGGACGTGGCGTGGCCGGGTCCCGGGATGCGGCTGCGGCTGCGAGAGGCGGCCGGCAGAGGGCGCCGCCGGCGGGCCCGGCCCCCTCATCCCGCTCTCCGTGCGCATCCCGTGCTCCATGTCCAACCCTTTCTCCATGCCCATCCCGCTCTCCGTGCCCATCCCGCTCTCCCTGCCCAACCCGCTCTCCGTCCCCATCCCGCTCTCCGTGCCCATCCCGCTCTCCCTGCGCATCCCGCTCTCCCTGCTCATCCCGTGCTCCCCAAGCATCCCACTCTCCGTAGGCATCCCGCTCTCTATGCACATCCCGGCAGGCTCAGCCTGGCAGTGGCTCGGGAACACTGGGGGTGGCGGCGTGGCCTGGGCTTGTGTGAGCGGCCCTGGAGCACTGGGAAGGCAGCGGCCCCAGAGCCGTCAGCGTGCTCTTCATCCTGGCTTGGCTCGGAGGGAATTCACCTTCCGTCAGTCACAGGGAGGGATGACCAAACAAGAGCTGAGCACGGGCTGACTGTCAGGACAGGTGACTTAACCTTGCCTTCCCCTTGCCAAGTCATCTGCCTGCTCTGATAGGCATGGCTGGCTCTGGAGAGCTTTTCCCTCAGTAGTTTCGCGGAGGACAGCAAGTTGGGTGGGAGTGTTGATCTGCTGAAGGCTAGGAAGGTTCTGCAGGGGGATCTGGAGGGGCTGGATTGATAGACTGAGGCCAATTGTTCAACAAAGTTAAGTGTTGGGCCCTGCCCTTTGGCCACAACAACTCTACGCAGTGCTACAGGCTGGGGGCAGAGTATCTGGAAAGCTGCACAGCCATAAAGGACCTGGGGATGCTGGCTGACAGCTGCTGAACATGAGCCAGCATGTGCCCAGGTAGCCAAGAAGGCCAGTGGCAACCAGGCTTGGATCAGAAATAGTGTGACCAGCAGGACTAGGGCAGCGATGAGGCCACACTATGAGTCCTGTGTTCAGTTTTGGGCCCATCACCACAGCAAAGACACTGAGGTGCTGGAGTGTGTCCAGAGAAGGGCAACAGAGCTGGTGAAGGGTCTGAAGCACAAGACTTATGAGTAGTGGCTGAGGGAGCTGAGGTTGTTTAGTCTGGGGAAAAGGAGGCCCAGGGGAGACCTTATTGCTCTCTACAACTACCTGAAAGGAGGTTGTAGAGAGGTGGGGTTGGTCTCCTTGTCCAGATAACAGGTGACAGGAACAGGCTGCCCAGAGAAACGTTTGAGTCACCATCCCTGGAGGTATTTTTAAGACATGTAGATGTGGCACTTAGGGATATGGTTTAACGGTGGACTTGGCAGTGCTAAGTTAATGGTTGAACTTGGTCTTAAAGGTCTTTTCCAACCTAAACGATTCTATGATTCTCACATGCAGTCTTTGCCAGAGCTGGAAGGACAGGTCCAGTTTTATTCCTTGATTTTGAAGTGATGAGTGCATGACAGATAAGAACCACAGAATGCCAGGGAGCTTAGAAAACTCTGACATAGTGATTTTGCCCTTTGTCAGAGTCCAGAAAAGATACTGAGCCATTTTCCATGCTTCACTTGGCATTTTTGTTGATCTCAGGTATGAATGGATGCTGTATGTGCAGACTAGGGTATCAGAGAGATTTGAAAGTGGAGTATCTGTCCTGTACCTTATTGGTTCTTAACATTTTAATAAAATGGAAGTCAGAGTTGCAAAGAAGTGTTTTAGGTACTGCAGTACCTTCTTCCATCCCTCCTGCTTTCTCCATTCTTCTGGCTCCTCCCAGTGGTTTCTGTTGACCCTGCCAGTGAAGACTTGCATTTCCCTTTAGGGGCACAGTTGGCAGGACTTTGAGTACTCACATCCAGCCTAGCTTTCAGCATGTGGGCCTTACCAGCACACCTCCAGACTCGTGAGAGAAGCTACAGTGAGAACTGGCAGCTTTAAGTTATTTTCAGGATTTGGACTTACTAGTAAAGACACCTGTTTGAAGACAATTATTTCTGGGCTTTTTTAGTAGTGCAGTTGTGGACCTGGCCCCTGTTCTAGAGGAGATATTTGCAGATGAAAGTAGCACTGGAGAAGAGGTCAGGGTTTGGCCCTTAAAAAGTGCTTTGCGTGGTATCTAAACTGCCACTCCAGTTAATTCCACATTTTCAAGGAGATAGAGAGATTCCTCTTTTCTCATTTTATTTTTGGTCTCTACTGCTTTGGGGATGTGTTTGAGGAGGCAAACTGCAGGCAGTGACTAATGAAGTGTCTCAGATGTCTTTCCATGGTGAGACAGCCACCAGTGTGGAAAATACTGCACTTTTTCTGGGGGGAATTTTGTCAGTTGCTTTATGCTATAAGGAACCCACTTTTGTGTTCTTCTTTATTTTAGGCTTCAGCAGAGGAGGAAGATTTAGGGGTTTTAGCAAGTCAGAAGGATCTTTTTTTTCTAGATCATCAGCAGATTCTCATCACTGTGATGTTCAGGTTAGACTTCGTTTCCAAATTATCCCCAGTCTCAGCTGTTACATATTTACTTGGACTTACCTCCCCATGCAGCTCCCCACCCTGACACTGGTAAGACTTGCTGTGCTGCTGTTGTGGGTGATCTGTTGAGCCAAGTGATTTGGCCAGAACTGTGGCACAGGTACGGTCAATGCAGTGGAGCAATAGCAGTGGCAGCACCGAGCCTGTTGATACGTAGACAGGCCATCACTCATGGCCAGTGGTGGATCTGGACCACCTACGTTTGGTGCTGTATCCCCAGAAAATAAGCAATTCAACACTGAACTGGTGCTTAGCTGCACTCCCAGACACAACTGCCTACAAAAAAAGGAACTTCAGAAACTCCAGTGCATTGTTTGTCTAGGGGTTCCCCAAACTCCCGTGTTTGAGACTCTCTTGTAAGGAGTCCAAATGCTTTTGTGAAAAGGATAATTAACAGGCAGTCTTGTAGAGCCCCTGAATGCGTTTGTTGTCTTGAACTGCAAATGTAGATAGGTGTGGCGTTGCTGGGTCTTGGCATTTGGTGCCCTTCTAAGCATCAAGTATACCACTGACCCGAGCATAGTAAGGCATTAAAGATAATAATATATCATGTCAGAGATGATTCCTCTTCCTCTGATTGCAGGAGTTTTTCTGCTTGCAAGTTTTTCAGTCTCCTAAGCTAGACATGGGGTGGTGGGTTTGGTTGGTTTGTTTCTTTGTTTGTTTTTTTGTTTGTTTGTTAGGGTAACATGATCAGATCAGCTTTGACCCTCTCCTGTATTCTTTAGCTAGCAGCAAACTTACTGGAATCACTTGATGATAAAAAGTAAGTGATCAAAATGACTTGATAAAGTGAAAGCTTTCTCAAAAAACTCCAAATGTGCCTTTGTTTGTCATGCTTACAACCTTGGTATTGCAGTCATGAAATCCTGTAAAGGACAAAAGCTTTAAAGTATGGACAAATGTGAAACTAATTAGATTGGTGTCATTGTCCAAGCTTGAATGAAGTGCTGAAAGAAAATAAACGTTCATAGTGAAACACACAATGGATCTAAACAAATTCTTTCAGCTTTAGTAATAATCTGTAGGGCTTCCTTACTAATTGAATGACAGAAGGGTTTATTATTTTAAAGCTGGGGTTGTACTCTGATGCCATCACCACAGTTCAGCGTGGACCTGCTTTTGCCACAGGGGTTAGGCCAGACTCTCTCTCCTGTGAAAGTGTTTCTTTGTGCAGGCAATCGTGGTAGCTACATGTCTCTACTAAGCATGCAGCTGCACACATAATTTTTTATTTGGACTCCTGCCTTTTAAAGATGAGGCCATGAGTGATTATGGTTCTTAAATTTGCTTTGGAACTAGTACAATCCCTGAGAGTGTCTTCATTTCCAGAAGTAGCTGGTCAATGGATTTGTCTTTAGATAAAGAATTTTCTATGCTCTGGCCTGGGTCGAGTTTTTCAGCTGCAAGGAAGGATTGTAGCTGCAGTTATGTGTGCTGTGAAATTCCCAAGATTCCCATCACCACCCTCGTTTAAACATCCCCCAGCCCTGCTATAAACAAGTGAGAGACACTCGCCCTGCATCCTGGCTGGGAGCCAAGGATATTGGCTGTGCTGGCTGGAGACAGAAGGGGAGCACAGAAAATAGTGTCAGGTCGTGAATCATCTCAGTGAGGATCAGCACTCACCATCAACAAAGCCAGACAAACCTGGGGTAGCTGCCTAATAAGCCGTTTATTTCTCATTGTGGCTACAATGTGCAGGTGAGCTGAAAAGGCAGCAAAGCACCATTAGCAGGCAGCTGCCCATGATCCATTCACAAAGGGTTTTGTGAGGCTCTACAGGTGGACAGAATAATCAGACCCAGGTCAGTGCCATGCCATGGGACAGGCATGGAGCGTGCAGAAGGTTTGGACCCTGTTCTGGCAACTGTGACCCATATACACAGGGGGTGTGTGTTGGTGTCACAGCCAGCACGCACATGCATCGGGACTAGCCAGAACAGAGGATAGGAGAGGTGCAAAGAGGAAGCCAGGATTAATGCAGTGTGGGAGAGGCATACAAAGGCAAGGGACATCAGTGTGGAAATTGGCTCACCAGCTGTTTTCTTCTGTACCAAGATTCTTATCTAGACCAGCTTGTGCTTTTTAATTCTGGAAAGAAATCTAGACAATCTGTGCTCATGCATGAAGATTTAGATACACCTCTATAGCTTCATGCACTGAGTGTGAGACACACTTGGTTGGCTGCATTCTAAACTCCTCTTTAACTTGGCCTGAAGCTGGAAAACAGTGCCTCCATCCTGAGGGACTTTGCAGGAATTTGGAGGCAACTTATCAGTTTCGAAGGTGTCATGGCTTCTTTCCTTGGAAAATCCTTACTGCCTGGTCTATATATGCTGTTACCTTTCATCAGATCTTGTTGTGGGGCAACAAAGACTACATAGAGGCTGAAGTTTCCCTTGGGTAGTGCCTATACATAAACTTAATGGGCCCACAGCGTTGTGTTTGTTTGCTTTTTTTGTTTTGTTTTTTTTTTTTTTTTGTTTTCATAAACAACCTCTTACCCAAGCAGGAACCACGGTTTTTGCCTTATGGAGCACTTTTCCACATTACTCTGGAAGGGTTGTAGCTCAGTTTTGTGATGTGATCTCCTACTCTACAACTGCTGCCAGTGGATCCTTGTGATTATTTGCATACTGTGGGAATTCCTCCTTCAGCTGTACCACACTGCAGTGCGTCTCATCTGAGCTGATTTGCTGGCTTGTCCCTGTTCTCTGTGACTCTGGGGTCACCTTGACCAGCCACCCTCCTCTCCAGCTGGATCAGGAGCACATGGCCTCTTGTCTGTGGCTCGAGGGTGCAGCCAGCCCCCTCTGGTCACCATGCCCCCTGCTTCTGCAAGGTTATACAAGGAAAGCTGACATTTTCTTGCCAGAGGCATGGGAGCAAATTCAATCTCCGGCAGACCTGGAACAGCGAACAGCTTGGAGAAGGTGTGCTTCCAGGACACGTGCCAGCACTGAACCAGCACCAGTGGCAGATTTACAGAAATGCCACAGGCAAAACGAGAGCTCTGGCAATTCACAGGCTCCCCGGATTTGACAGGCAATCATCCAGCCTCACCTCTTGTATAAGACTGGCCCCTTCATTTCAACTAGTTATCCCTGTCCCACACCCAATAATATGTGCTTGCCAGCAGTGCTTTTGGGAGGTTTACCAGCCTCAGTGCAGAATCAAATGGAGAATCTACCATGTACACAGGCTGGTCAGCCACACTGTACAAAACAGTGTTTTATTTCTAATCAGAGGTTGCCTGGTTATGGTATCCGGCTGTGGTTCCCATTTTTCCTTTCTTCAGGAGATTAAAGACTTTTTGAGTGCCCTATGTTTACTCCCTGGGATTACAGTGGAATAAAGACACTTTCTTCTGTTGGAGAGGCTAAACAGGCTGAGCTTACTATGAGGCCAATAGTGTAGCTCTCAGCCATTGGAGTCTCTCTTCCTCCTGCATTACCCAGTGGTCACCAGCCCTTTTAGGCAGGGAAGTGATGCTTTTGCCAGTGCTGTACACTGGCATCACATACTTTCCTTTACCCCTATCCACCATGTCCTTCTCTAAGTGTCTACTGTGAGGACTCAGGATGGATTTTTACCCATATTCCCAAGGGGAAGTGCTTGGAGCTATTTTATATGATGCAAGGTGCATGTTGAATCAGAGAGGGACAAAACCAGCAGTCACAGAAAATCTTTCTTGAGTTGTAAGGAGCAAAAGGAATTAATCACTGCAGGGAAATGGGCCCTCTCATCTACACGGAGGGTGGGAGAGAGAGAAAAGGAAGTGCCTTAGAAGGGAGAGAGGAAAGAAAGGTCCTTGCAGTGTCCCTGTCAGTACTAAAATAAATCTCTGAAGAGAGAGAGGGGAAACAATAGCGGCAGAAAGCTGCCAGAGCAATGGAAGAGCAGAGCCTTAGAAGCAGATCTCTTCTTGATGAAAGACTGCCAGCTCTGGACCTTTGTAGTTAGTTTGCTTTGGTGAACCCAGTAACCGTTGGCATGCACTTGTCCTTCTCATCTGTGGACTGCTTGCTAAATAGGCAGAGTGGTGATACTGAGGGCAATATCCTAGCAGGAATGTAGCTGAGCCATTGGATCAAATACTGGATTTGAACCAAAGCAGTCTTGTTTTGGAGCAACTAAACTCTCCGGTGGGCTGGAAAAAGCTCTGGGGAATCTTGACCAAGGTTGCTAGAAAGTAAAGGAGCAGAGAGTTTCCATCCAAAAAGGATCCAGGCAACATGTCCTTACAGTAAACAGAATAAAGCCTTGCAATTCCGTGATCCTTAAGCATAAAGAGGAGTGAAAGAGGCTGCTGGGAGCAGGCTGACAGTCCTGGGAGGTTTTATCCTGACAGAGTACATCTGTAGAGCATAGCTGCCAGGCTGTCATGCAAACCCACCGGGGGACCATCTCACACTTCAAGCACATGCTGGCTGCATCCCTGGGGCTCCTCACACCTTCCTGGATGTGATTGCAGGCAGGGGAGCAGGTCAAATCATCAACATTATTAACAGCAAATCAGACATCTGTGCTGGCCAGTGGAACAGCCCAAACATTTGGTTTGTTTATTTTCCTTGTGCCTTTGGCACTTTTGCTCTCTACAGAAGTTGCCCTGAGTGCGTTGCTAACACACTGCTTGGGGTAAGCACTAAACGAAACTCCCACTACTTTGAGGAACCCAGCTCAGGCATTTCTTAAATGACTGCTGCTTTTTTGTGATTCTTGGACAAATTGAAACTAAAACCTCTTCGCTGACACACTGTTTTTGTCTGTCGTGCTGGTAGGCTGCTCTGTGGTTGCAAATCTCCAGCATACCCAGATTCTGCTCTCACTTGGCCTAACTTGACACTCTGGACTAATTTCATTAATGTCAGTGGAGACATTTCCTCTTTATTCTGGCGCAGAGCTAGTTTGGACACGAGCCCCACCATACATAAAGGAGAGCTGCAACTCTCCCCTGCTGCAGCTAGCAAGATCTTTGCAACAGACAAACTTGCTGGAGTGCAGAACGTGAGCACGTAACTGCTAGGGGCTAGGCAGTGCTGATCTCCTTCCTCCAGCTTGCAGGTGCCTTCACCAAGAGCTGGTTAATTTCCCCAGTACCTGCTCTACAGCACAAGAGAAATTTTTTTTTGCATTGACCATGGCCTATTTGGAGATACTTTTCAGAGGCACTCACTCTCCTCCTTCCTCCTTCTATTTCCAAACCCACCTGTCAGCGTCCTGATGCCTGCCATCACGAGCCACTTGCCTCCTTGGCCTTAAAAACAATGGGACTCAGAGTTTTAGACTCTTCAGAGCAATTAGAATCTATTTTTAGCCGAGCTGCTTTCAAGAGACATTGAGGAGGTGTGGGTGCAGTGTCTGGGGATGAGGTCTTGGGGGCTCGCGACTGCTGTGATGCTGCTCAGAGGTTCGGTGAATCTGGCAGCAGGGGGTTCACTGGTCCCTCTGGGGCTGTTGCAGGGAGGGGGCTGAAGTGGGTGTAGCTGGTGATATGCATAGGCAGCCAAAACCTGGTGTTGTAATGTCTGAGACGCCCTAAGTTTGGAAAAGGCCCCAATGATATCACCCTGCAGAACTGTTAATGGCAGAGTGCAGGAAACCTTCACAAGTCCTTTCCAGATCTGTAAAGGAGAGGAATTAATACTTCTTCTCATGCCCATCATTGTGCTTGGAAATGAATTTCTCTCACCACCAGGTGTCAAAAGGGATAGCTCTTTCTCCTTTTTCTTGCTGCTACAATCTCTCTACCACATGTAGCAGAGAGTGCTGAGGGCAAAGAATGCGAGAGCAGTGGCTCTTCTGCACAAGCTCCCTACAAGGACGCTGAACTTTGCATACCATCCTTTCTTGCTTAATACACTTCCAGAAGAGATAAACAAGCAATGGTGCTTTTAATGCTGCCACAGAGCATGCAAAAAAACACACTGAGTTTTGCAGGAACTCTCCCATGCTACTTCTCCTTTGTGGCTTCTCCATCTCTGCAGCTCTCTGTACCCCACAGCTGCCCTTTTCAAGTCCTGCAGTGGAGATCTGCTTGACTGCAAGACATTCCTTGTTCATTGTGGCTGTGGCCAGCACAGTGCATCTTCCTGCTGCTTAAGAAAATATCTCTTCTCTGGAGGTGAGGAGTGACACCATGCAGAGATTGCTTAGGTGCTCTCAGCTCTGCTTTTTTATTGTGATCCACTCACTGTCACAGGATCTTTGAGGGAGTGTGAAGGAGAAGCCCAAAGCTGGAGCCAGTTGGTGTGAATGAAGTTAGCAATACTCCACCTGGCACAAGGAGCATGAAGAATGATGTCAACCAGTGACTTCTTGAACTAAGCAATTATCTTTGTGATTTTTCTCAAACCAGAATGTGGAGAACGTGTGTGAAATATTTCCCTCTAGAGCTTCATGCAATCAGACCTACAGCTGACTGACTGGGCTGGTGTGTCGTACTGAGAACAAGTGAAAATAGGGCCTGTTAATTAGGTTTGATGGGAGAGCTTTCTCTTGTAGCCAGCTGCTCGTTGCCAGTGCATAGTCTTGCTTCCCCCCTTCCCTAGTGCATGGGCTGGTCTTCCTTCTGCCAGCTGTGATGGATGAGATCAGCTCCCGCCCTCCTGCTTGCAAAAGAGGTGAAGTCGTGGGCAGTTTGAGGAAGGGGCAAAACAGGTAATAACTGTTCCCTGTGGCTTTCGCAAAACTTCATGCTATGAACTCACTGGTTCCAGCATGGACATTTGCCTGCAGACTGGCTGCAAAAAGACTCTGATAATTTGTTTATGCTTGTGAACAGCAGTCTGTAGCAAGCGTGGTCCTACCCATACGGAAACAGAAAGGTAAGAGATAGAATCCATTTTCTAATCACTTTCACTAATCTTTGGAGTGCAGCCCCAAAAGGACAGCAGTGGGGAGCAGGTCAGGCCGGGGAGCTGTGTTGCATTATGGTTGCGGGAAAGGCCAGGCTGATTTTCCTCTTGCGTAGGGGAGTGAGAATCTCTCTTGAGGAGTTCACCAAATACTGTGATCTGAACTGGGGGTAATTGGAGGTGTTGACAGATGGGGGAGATAGATGGAGCATAATGCTAAACAGTTAAGCCAAAAGATGACATAGGTGGAGGAGGCATTGCTGTCTCCAAACATCTGTGAGGAGATGAGGATTACGTTAGCAAAGGAGAAAATTTAGACTGAGCATCAGGAAAATACTTCCTAGAAGTGAACTGTGTCTCCTCAGGGAGGGGGTGGGAGTCCCATATCTGGCAAGATGGAAACAGCAATAAGTAATAACAAATCTGATTACTTACTAAATAATGATAGCAAATAATGTAAAATTAGTCTTGATAAAGAGCTAGAGTTCTATGATAGCAACCAAATGCACAAGCCAGAGAATGAGAAGAGTGGAACTTGGGGGATTTGTGATATTGACAGGCTGCACCTGAGAGTTCTGCTGACTTCCTTGGGCCACAAAGCCTGTATTTAGGCTTTCATTCACTGAATACTTCAGAACAGAGGTAAATTTAATTCCTAGCCTCTTCTCTGAGTTTTTTCATTTGAAGGAGAAGTCTGGTACAGCAGTGATCAGTTTGTGCTTCATTTGCTGGCAGTGGGATCCCAGAGACCTGCCCCCACCAGCTGGATTTCACTCACATGCTGTTTGGAGTGGAAGGATCTCCCAGCAAAGAATACAAAAAGGCAAATGCATGTTTTGGTTGGGGACTATTCTGTGATATGAACCAAGAGCTGGAGTGGGGTCTTAAATGGACAATCACATCCAGGAGTATGTGAGAATCATCTCCTCTGAGACATGGCCCAGACCACCGGCAAAGGGAGCCCTACCTACAGACCAGGCAGAGCTGCAGATGAGAAGAGCAACTAGATTTATGTACCCAAGTGAGCCCCAGGTTGCAGGGATGAGCCCCTGTGTGTCTCTGCAGCTAGTTTCTTGGAAAGAATAGCAACAATTTCCTATGTATACACCACTCAGAGATGGG
Organism: Scytalopus superciliaris; assembly: GCA_013400415.1. Classification (NCBI taxonomy): domain Eukaryota; kingdom Metazoa; phylum Chordata; class Aves; order Passeriformes; family Rhinocryptidae; genus Scytalopus; species Scytalopus superciliaris. Next base: position 62,897 of record VXBX01007003.1, on the reverse strand, counting down.
GTTAAGGCCAGTGTTTTGAGGCTTTTGGTTTTGGTGACTGATAAGCCCTTGATTTGCTTTGGTAACCCAGGAGCAAGATGGAAGGATTTAGTCTTCTTTCCAAACTTGAAGCCTTGGTTTTGTTTAGCATGAATTGTTGTGGAATGTTAAAATGTGAAAGGGGAATGCCCTTCTCTTGTGCCCTTACCCACTTGGTCTGCTAATGATTATGTCCTAAATGGTAATCATAAGATAAAAGGAAAATTATGACAGAGGCTCTGGGAGAACTGTGCCAGTCCTGTGCATCACCTGCCCCACCAGTGGAAGAGGAAATGGGTGACTCAGGGCCTGAAAGCACAGCAGTGGCAGTTGCCTTACAGGATCCTGTCTAGGAGTGGCTGAATGCTATCCATGTGGTCAGTCTCTGTCCCCAACAGGCTTTGTGAGGGCTGAAGGAGTTTCCAGCCATGCCTTACAGCAGCCCCACCACACAAAAATGTCAGACCAGAGGCACCTGACTGCAGATGTGAGACACAAGCAAACATGGGGAAGAAACTCAAGAAAAGGAGCTGGTGGTTGAAGACACTTTTTATCACATTTGTCAGAGTACATCCACAGCTGCACAAGGAGTCCTCTCACAGTCTATAGGAAAGCAAGCACAAAAGAAAAATAAACTATAAGAATCAGGCACTTCAAGAGCCAGATCAGCAAGGCTATTGTCCACAGTTATTCCCAAATAGGCTGCCTCATTTCAGAGACATTTCCTCTCCCTCTAGTCCTGCTGCCTTCACCTATGAAAGACCCCCAGTGTGCTCCTGCCAGGTACTTTTTAAACTCCCATGTGGAGCTTGTGGAAGCTGAATGTAGAGGGGAAAGAGTCAAGACTGGGTGCTGACTTGGATGTGGTGACTAGCCTGGGCAGGAGGAGCACAGCATGCTTGCTCAGAGATCCACCTGGAAGCTCATGGGGGCTTCTTGCTTTCCTGGGCTTGTAAGGAATGACTGCAAACCATGTATTACTTATAAGGGATTCCAAGGATGCTTCCAACTTTCCTTGATGTGCAAACCATACCTCCTCTTCCTCCATGACTCTTGCTCAGCTAAAGGCTCTCTTCCTCTTTTTTTTTGTGCTGTGCAGGATTCAGCTCCTGTGTCCTTGAGACTGAAATGATGAAAGTAATACCCAGTGCTCTTGGGTCTATTTTACATCCTAAGAACCCACACGGCTTACGTGCCAGCTCAGTGGAAATGGATCAAGAAGAGTGGTCCATCATGGGACAGAGCCAGCCTACAATGGAAGAGTACCTCTGGTGCAAAACTGGTCAACTTTTCTCCCACGTGCAACAGATAGGTGAAGGGAGCCCCAACTAGCAACATGCACACTATGTGCAGTATGAAAGGAACCTCAGAGTTGCATAAAAGCCATTAGCAATGCCACCTGTCACTTTTGTCTGGCTTGTGGATGGCCTGGCTGAGAGCTGACCAATTGTTCCACCAGCTTGGGTCTATTTTGTGAGAAGTGTGCATAAACCAGGCAAGCCCTGAGCTCACCTGTACTGAAATGGCTCCCATGTCTGGCTGCTGAGCTGCTGCACTGCTCAGGAATGTCATGCAGTGGGAGGCCAAACTGATCTTGTCACAAGACGAGGAACCACCACAGTGAGCACAGCCCTTCACACCCTGACCCTTCCCACAGCACCAGCCAGACCATTAACGGGGGCAAGCAGTGGGTGGAATGTTCGTTCCTCCACCATCCCCCAACTCTGCTGCTAGAGCTTGACCTGATTTGAAGGCCAGATACTAAAATGTCTGAGGAATGAATGGAGAGTCCCATGAAGCCAGTACTGGGAATGATCTGGAGAGCAAATTTCCCTCATTCCCTCCCTAAAGCAGACCTGCCCTGGGCACCATGAGAGCCATGGAGAAGTTAACTCTGCAGCTGGGGAGACAGCTGCGATTTGGCGAGGATAGGTTCTTTCCACAGAGGCTGCTAATTCTGCATGACCTAATCTGGGTTTGCTGCTTCTCTGTGCTGTGACTCATGGTGCACACGGTCCTTTGGTCACTGTGTCAGGCTGCAGGGCTTCACAGTGGCCTTCTGCTCTTCCTACAGAGGATGACTGTCTTTGACTTGGCTGCCATGTGTTGTTTGATGCTTTTCATTTATATGTAATAAGATCACCGTGATCGGCAGCAACAGTAGGTTGTTATCCTAAGGTCTTCTCAGCAACAAGCAGTACATTAGCTGGCCAGGAATCAAACTGATCTAGAAGGAAGTCTGTATGAAAAATTCTCCCAAAGAAGCCATTGATAGCTCTTGGGAATTGAAGACCTTGGAGAGATACAGCATTAGTATGGGGCAGCCTGTCTGGTGAAGGTAAAGCTTTCCAGAGATGGGTGGAGGGGAAAAAGCCCTTGGTACAAAAATAAAGCAGAATCTGGTTATTCATTGCAAGGTGAGCACTGCCTTCTTCATCAACTTGCCCAGAACCCATGGAAAAGCTGATACCATCAGTAAACCCAGCCCTTTGATTGGAGAACTCTCTACCCTACCCCACACCTACTGGGACAACTGAGCTCTGAGACTGTGCAGATTCCCAAGCTGCAAGCACTGGGCCGTGGGTACCAGATTAGCTCTTTTTATTTCCTTTCATTCAGCAGGATCCTGCAGAGCTGGGTAGCTGCCAGTCAGTCTGTCAAGACGTGAACTATTTTGGGAATTTTTATGATGGAACAATATTTTTTTGGTAAACAAACGGAAAGCTGTTAAACAGGGACCTTCACCTCACAGCTCCCGGTTCAGCTCCCTCACTGCTGCGATGCCACAGTGACTGTACTGTCCACTCTGCAGAGCTCCCTTCATGGCTCCAGCAGGGGCAAAACAAATAGCAGCTCTTTTTTTTTTTTGCCTTTTCATGAACTCCTTAACACACACACAAAAAAGAAAAGAGCCAAAAAAAGAAAAAAAAGAAGAAGCAAAAGAGTAATTTTGGTTGAAGCAGCAGAAGCATTTTCTTGGTGGATTTAACCCCTCACACACCTGAGGGCAAGTTTTATATTGTCTCTGTGTGCCATGTTAACTGACCATGTAGCATTTAGCCACATCCCAGGCTGGATTTCCTCAGGCCTGTTGGCACATGAATCCAAGAAGCAATGACACAGGGCTGACTGTGCACAAAAGGAAGACTTCCTTTTTCACGGTGTCTGTTAATAGGAAGCCCTGATGGAGTCATAGAGTGCACAGAGGAAGATGCTGGTATGGAAGAACTGAGCAGTGAAAGGCAGGACAGAAACATTTCCCACTCTAAAATGGAGATCGTGTGTTGCTCAGAGGAAAACCCCATAAGGGGCCAGTGAATCCTTCTTGCTGCCATATGTTAAGATAAAATTGGTTTTGCTATTCCTATGTATTGGTGGCAGTGGAGAATCCAGTCTCACATGGCATGTATCTGTTCCAGCCTTTGGGGGAACTGATAGCTATTAACTGTAATGAGCCAAGCCATTTGTCTACTCCACATGTTTTGTCCATGTCACAAAGACAGTTTGTGGTTTTCCTTGGTTCCTGGAAAGTCCAGTCCAGCTTGTACAGTAGTGCTGGCTCATGCTGTCCCTCCTGGCAGACCATTAACTCCAGAGCATGCAGATCACTGAAGCGTCTCAAGGGACATTCTTCTTCTCTTCTCTGCCCCTTGTTCCACTCCCAGACTCATCAAGGAGTTGTAGTTTGCCTCACTGAGAACGCACACAATGGCATCTTTTGGTTGTACCATCCTGAGTATGCCTTGGGATCTCTCCTGTAACCCATTAACTGTTCTCACTCTGAGACTGCTACTAATGATTTTTTGGAGGAGCCTTCAGTAAAATTGCCTGTGAGCAAGTACACCTCCCTGGCCATCAGTCTTCCCTTCTCTGTGGGTAGTTGCAACCCCTGCCCTTCCCTCTCTCATCCTCCAGTTTCCAGGGTTTCCTGTTGGCTTTTGCTGCCTCAGCAGGTCAGCTCTGGCACCTCTGTCCCTTACCCTTCTCCATTTCATTCTGACACTTCCTGTGATTCTTCCCATGTCCATTCATATGCATGAACGTCTTCTCACCTATAGGTCTTCAGCACCCTACCAGCGCAGCTTCCCCAACCCGCTGTTCTTGCTCCTCCTGCCCTCTGCACAGAGTGGCTTTCCTCAGTTTTGTGGTTTGTTCTCTGCTATGTAGGAGCAGAACTCACCTGGCCACATCATGAGAGTGCCCATGCTGTATGTGAGGATTGAGAATCCCAGGACTGCTAGGAGGACATGGGGTGAGCATCTCGGGAACTGCAGTAGTGATGCAGGGGGAGAAATGCTCACCAGCCTTCAAGCTCACTGGCATTTAAGGCACTCCCATTCTGCGGCTGCATATACAGAGACTAATTTGCTGAGGTCTTTCAGATCCCAAGTCTGCATTTTTAACAGATACCTAAGCTGTCAGAATCCTTCCAGCTCATCTCTCCCATGATTACCCATGATTCTGCCATCTATTATTGCGATCTCACTCCTATTTCCTCTTCTTGGTTTGGTTTCTCTCTCTTCACTCAGTAGCTTCCCCTCTCTTCATTGCACCCCACATTTAACCCCATGATTTGAACTTTGGTGTGCTTACCTGGTCCATCTGCCCCACAGAGAACATGCTTCATCCTCAGTAAGTAGCTCCCCTCTCCTCCTTTTGATCTCTTTTCTCCTGAACCCGTTGTGCTCTTCTGCAGGGCACTATCTCTTTAGCACTGAATGGCTTCCCTCAATCAGTGTTGCTTTTACCTATCACTCCTACTGCTCAGCCTCATTCCTCCCCTAAGGAAGGCTTCTCTTTCTGCTGCAGTTCTATTCCTCCAGCTTTTATCCATCTTGGTCTCCCCCAGGTCCAGAAAGGTCACCACATGGGAGAGGGGCAATACTACAGCAAGTCATGCCAATATAATGTGTTCTGCTTATGTTTACCTTGGGCCTTAGCCTATAGTTGTTCAGCTCTGTCTTCTTTGTGTTAGGCTGTCAGAGCCAGCTTTATGATCCCCTGCTTAGTGCTGAGTGCTTGTCACATGGAAGGTACACCCGAGTACATGGGTTTTGTCCCAGCAATGCCTCTGCTGTGACTTGGCCACAACTCCTTGTAGCCCTAGATGCAGGGCACCAAAAGGATCCTTTGCATCTATGGTTTTCATGGCTGTTCCTTCAGTCATGTTGTAGATAAATACACCAACAAGGCTGGAAGGCAACTTAGCCCCTCTGTGGCTGTGACAACATCCAGCTGTTCTGCATGGTCAGGGGTGGTGAGACCCTACCACAAGGGTGCCTTGTCCTTGGGAGGAGGTCTCAAATGATGACCTTGGCAAAAGCAGCACCCTGGGCAAGAGGTCAGAGTCCTGCCTCATCTTCACTTGGTCCACCTATGTCTCCACAAAGGACATTCTTTCTCTGAGCTTCCAACCTGCAGGCATCTCGCAGTCCTCTATTGTTTATGATACTGCTATTTGTTGCCTTGGAAATAAGTGCTGGTTTATCCTAAACAGAGCCAACAGTTTCACAGTGCAATCAAGTGAGAGGAGCAGATGGTTACCCCATCTCTTCTGTTGTATTTCCCATTATCCTCATCCGCAGTTGGATGACAGGAATCTATGATTCAGTGCAAGGATCTGAGGCCTGGGTGCATCTACCCATGTAAGCTGGGGAGCCATATTTCTGCTAGGATGCCTTTGGGTCTAGCATCACTATTTTGGCTTCTTGAAAATGGAACTTAACCAAAAGCCTAAAATAAACAACTTCTTGCTGACTTCAGTGGTGTTTATGAGCAGTGGGCAAAAGGAAGGTTCAATACCTGTAGTTTCTGCTTCCTGGGGCTTTGTAGTATCTATCCTTCAGCTTTCAACTCTCTGCAACCTCATTTTACTGTTTTATATGTTGAACTTTGGACAATATATGCCTTGTACTCTCAGTAGACACCAGCAGTCTCCTTTCCTGCAGCTCTCCTGGGCTCAGCTACATTTTGGCAGCAGCTGTGCCAGGTAGGACTTGGGGGACTGGGTCAGGGCTAGGGCTTCATGCAAATGCCTTTGCTTGGAAGCAGTTTTCAAAAGAGTTGTTGGTGCAGAGACACATTAGTGTCATGGCTCTAATCTGCACTTGGGGAATGGAAGAGATGTGGGGACTCTATAGGGCTGAGGAGCCTTCAGGATCTAAAATGGCTGGGGGAATCAGCGCTTCCAAGACCAAGATTAATTGCTTTGCAAACAGTTCTGCTTTCATTCCTCAGTGTTATTCTTTGTGTTTCAATCTGATTTGTTTGAATTCTGTTCTGAGGCTTAGGTCCTACCCAGCACTTTGCTGAAAGAGTGCTGTCTTTCCTTGCCTGAGCAAATTTAGGCTGGAGATGAACAGAATATTTCTTCCTTTCAAAGCAGTAGGATCCTTGAAGAGCTTTCTAGTGGGAACAGGGAGAGCAAAATTCCAATTGGTTTCAAGATTGAGCCTGGTTAGTTTATGAAGGGGATTATATAAGCAATGCTGTTAGAGCTTGTGCCTGGATTTAGTGATCCAGTGTCTCTTCTACCTTTGTGGGAGTCAGCTATGTTTAAAATGTGTTTAAAGAAGCAAAAATTATCCTCAAGGTTCAAATGTTCTGCATTAAAAATGAAAAATGGAGCAGAGGAGATTGAAAACTGGTTCTTGCCTAGCAGCAAGCAGGCTGCAGAGCCACTGCAAGAGACTGAGTTGGATTGTTGAAAGAAACGAAATTGCTCTACTTCAACGTAGAGATGTGGCACGGGGAAGGCAGTTGTGAGTGATGAGGCAAGGAAGAGAGGCCAAGTGCAGTGCTGTGGTAGGGGATGCAGGCCCATGAGGTATGGGAGGAGGAGAAAGGAAGAGAGTTGCTGTTCTTGCACATGCCGTATCTGGCTCTTTTGCTTATCACTGAATTTATCCTTTCTGCAATGAGTAACTGACTAAGGCTCCTTGTGCTGCTCCATTAATCTGTGGCTTTCCATTAACAGGCAGGTGCTTGTACCCGGGGGACCACCGTGCTGACTGCCAGAGATTCCTGGCACCGGGTACTACGGAGTTAAGCAGCCAGGCTGGAGTGTGCAAACAAACAGTGAGACCTGTACTAACAGCCCTGCTTTGTGCTAGTGGGAAGCACAGGCTCCAACTTCTTCCGATTTCTCACCTGTCCAGACTGGTACAGAGAGAAAATGCCTCTTGGAGTTTCAGAGAAAACCACACCTATTTACAGTGGATTCCCCAGGGCCCTCCTGTGGGGTATTAACCCTTCAGCCTCAGGTGCACAGTCTCCCTTTGGTAGGAAGAATTCTGCACCATCCCTGGGGAAGTTAGGCCTTCTTCCTCCACTGCAGGGATTTCTCCTGCTTGTGGCCCAGGGCATTGGCCCATCCACTTCCTAGAGCAAATCACTGCTTTCTCTTTCTCCCATGTGTACAGTTATCTCTGTCCTTTCCATAGCACTGGGGCTCTTTCTGTGTGAGCTTCTTCCCCCAGAAAGCAGAACTTGCTCTGCTGTGCTTGGGTTGGACCTGTGATTGTCTCTCTGTGTTTGTCTCAAACCCCACCAAGTTTCCCTGAGATACCAGCTCATCCCTCCCCCTTGAAATATCCATGCTTTCTTCAGACTTCTTCCTGGTCTCACTGTTTGCTTTCCCTCCTTTCCCTGGTTTCTGAGTTTTCTCGGAAGGAATCCCGTGTTCTGGCCTCCTCAGGCTAGAGTGTTGTGTTGTTGTTTTTCCTTTCGTCGCTATGGGCAGGGATTTTGAATCCTGAGCCAAGGAGAGGGAGGGAAGAAGGGAGGCAGTGAAAGAAGGAGGGAGTACAAGGGGAGGGATGAAGACAGCCAGGAAAGTGAGAAAGCAAAGTGTGCAGGGGAGCGAGGTATGGAAGAGATGGTGGAGGAACGAAATGGGGAAGGAGGATAGAGGGCATTGTGGAGAGAAAGAGTTTTGGATAAATACCAAGGAGAGCTTTTCCATTGGTTCTTTTATTAATAACACTACTGTAGCAAACAGCAATGTCCAGAGTAAGGGAAGGAACCTCCACCTCTCCCTGCCCCCAACCTGTCTAGGACACAAGGCATGAGAGGTTATTTCAGGCAAAGAGATCCTTCAGAAAATGAACGTCTAGGCCAAAAGCAGCTGGTAGGTGCACAGGCTACAGCAGGGAAAATGTTAGATGGGAACCTGGCAGGTAAGGAGAGAATGTAAAGCATAAAGACCCAGAAAAAATTATAGGACCTTCATTCAGCCTGTTGAAAGTAGGAAGTATGGGAGAGGGCTGATGTGTTTTGGAAACAGGGAAGAAAGCAGAGCAGGTAAGGAAGCTTAAGGCACTGCAGACAAACTAAGTAATTCCTATACCAAACAGATAAAGCAACAAATCCCCCTAATAGTGCAGCTCAGTTGCTACAAAGAGGATACCCTCAGGCAGTGAGAACAAGCAAAAGGCTGGTGTCTTAATAAAAAAAAAACAGTTGCCAGGACTGGGCACCACCACCTGAGGAGTAGAGTGCTAGAGAGCAACAGCTGTGGTGCAGCAATAGGAGAGGGCAAAGAGAGACAAGGAATTGCAGACACAGGTCTTATTTTGATCCCAGGTAAATTCCTGAAATGCTCATTAGGGATGTGCAGGTCCCCTCCACACACCCACTTGATCAGCTACGTTGCAGCAACAAATTTGCAGCTCACTTTCGTCTGCAAAGAAAAATTAAACTCCTGGAGCTGCTAGAAGTTATTGAATGTTTCCTGCTGTAGGAAACAACAGCAGGATGTGGATGTTCAAAAAGCTGGGAGCGGTGTCTTTCACAGGAACTTCTTGATGAGGCTAAGTAGCCTCAAGATGACTTGTGCTGGCACTGGTGAAATACTGCAAAGAAGTAGAAACCATAGGCCCTGAAGGCTCAGAGCAGTCTGTCCCTGGGACCCATGCAAGGGTGGCTTTATAGTAGAATGAAAACTTATCCAGACAACAGTGAGTCTGGGATAGACCTTCAGCTGGAATACTCTGTGTGCTTCTCATTGTTCTAGCTGGGGGAAATAGGGAGATACAGGCAGATAAAGAGAGTTACTAAAAAGATGAAACTCCTTCCACATGAGCGGGGATTGGTAAGGAAAGCAACATGTCAGTTTACAGAGAAGCTACATGGGGAAGGGATATGAATTAGACAGAACTGTAACTTTTTTAGGAAATACTATGTATTTCCAAGTCTAAGCCAGTGCCTAAGTGGCAAAGATAAGGAAATTCCTTTCTGAAGAGATTATTCCACAACTGTCCAACATAAAGATTATTTAACTGCAGGATCTAGCACTGTCAGAGACAAGCTCTTGCACAGTATTTGCCAGCCCTGATATCTAATCAGTCCCATTTTTTAAACAAGAAGCCTGGGGATCCCTCAGCTCACCAGCCTATGTCCACTAGGGTGCTGTCTGACCTCTGTGGTGTTGACTGAAGGCCTCAGCACTGCCACCAGCCCAGACACAGCTGCTTTCCCCCGGTGACTTGGGGGCAGTTTACCATCCTTTCACTCCTACTGCTTGTGTGATTTTTCCCTTCACTTCCTAGCCCAATTCTGCAAAATGACTGGAAATAATGTTTTTTTAAAGGGAAATCAGACTGGAAACCCTACTAGAGGTACGGTTGCATGAAGGGAACAGTTCAGTCAAAACTGAGTTGTGGCCACTGGGGATGGTGTGACATGTAGCCAGAGGTGGCCAAAGGGCAGCTATGTCTTTACTTGCATGACCACCATCCTCTCTTGCAGGGTGAAGCTCTTTCTTGCTGCAGATAGGTATGATACTCTGACTAACAGGAGTTTGAATGTGTAAGTCCTAGGTCACATCCTTCAATGAATGGTTTTCAGAATTGGCCATCAGGATTGCAATGCCAGAGAGAATTTTATGTGTAGAACATCATTGTGGCTTTATGTTTGCCAGGCATGTCCCGTGTGCGTGTTGTTGTGCTAGTCAGCCCTCAAAAGGTTACAGAAAGGAGGTGAACTGGAGTGGCTAACACCCTGATTAGACTTAGAATATCAATTAATTTAAATCACATAAAACTGTGCTTGGACTTGCAACAGTGATATTTAGGTCTGGTGTATCATTGGCTTTCTTGGCCAAGAATGTCCCAGGGAGGTTACTGTGAGCCCATCTCCTCTAATGGTGGCATCAGGAGGATGCAGGGAGCAAGCAAAGGACTTCCATTGCTGGGGTCTTAAATAGGCTCTCGGTGCATTTTGAATATCGTGCATTAAATGGGAGGACCCTCAGGAGCCTTGTCAGTGCTCTGGCTCTCATCACTGTGCTATGGACAGGGCTTAACAGCAAGAGTGATGCTGAGAAACCTGGCTAAAGGGAGCAGTACTGACTGCCTCCCTTGCCCACCATCAGAAGTATGTTGCTCCAGGCAACATCCACTCCAGCTGTGAGAGGGCCACCAGACAGTCCAGAAGAGAGGGGTGAGAAGAACAAGGATGGCTGTGGTGCCGTTTTGTGGTGTCCTGGCCTATGCCTGAACCCAACTGATGAACTATGTAGTTCATCCATGTAGAGAAGGCAGAGGAATGCATGCTGGCAGGTGAAAAGCAATGACTTTTCCCAGTATTTGAGAGCAGCTCCTTTGCAGTCAAACTCCTGTGCTGGTGTAGCTCTGTTTTGCTCTATAGTTCACTCAGTTCCTAATAACTTTCTGGCCCCATGTTGTATTGCAGGGGCTATGTTTCCACATCCATGAGCTTTCACCATCCAAACACTTTATTTTGGACAAAAATACACAAATCATCCCTTTTGTATGAAGAGAAAGCCATCTGCCAAGCAGCAAGGTATTGGCAGCTTTTTATGTTCTGTGCAGTGGCACTTTTGCTTTTTTTCCTCCACAGCTCCTGTGTCCATTGCAGATGCTGCCATTCACATTTGGTTAATTTGTCTTTGTCAGCACGTGTTTCCACAGCAGCAGCAGCAAAACTGACAGGCTTTGGTATGGGTAGACACGTTTATATGACCACTCTGCATCTTTCAGCAAGCAGCCTGTTGTTGGTGACTTTTCTGTTCACTTTTACCCACTGAAGCCACAAATTCTTAATGAATTGTTATGCCTTTTCTAGCCAAAATGAAACTATCTGAAAAGTAAACATATTTGGTGTTTACATGAGGCAAAACCCAGCTTGGGAAAAGAACAGTTCAAGCACAAGTGGTTGCAAGAACGAGGAAAATTCCCCTGTGAGACAAGAGTTCCCAAGTCAAGAAAAAATGATGCAAGATTGTCCCTTTAAACATGTGCGTAAGCACTGTCCCAAATGAGGATTGCTTCCCTGGAACTAGCTCTTCAACAGTTAAATTAAACAAGTCCCAGTTAGGACTAACTTGGGTTATTATAATAAGGGGGGCTCAGCTGCCCCCAAGACCTGCAGTGGGGAAGCAGGGAAGGAAAGAAATTGTAGGCTGAAGGACTCTCCTCCCTGGCCCCAATCTCCTTCAGCACAGTGTTGAAATCAGTGCACTGCAAACATGCTGCAAGTGCTGGTCATATACATATTGGTAGGTGTGGAGTCCCTGCTCCCATCCCATGGGGAATGGCTGGGAGGGAAGGGACCAGTACTCAAGGCTGGGGTAGTAGATGTCTGTGTTGCAATGAGATCTCCCAGCTCTGCACACTAGAGAAAGGGAAATGAAAAACGGAAAAACAGTGGAAGACAAAGCAGGGAGAGCTCTCTTTCTTCCAGCCCCCAGCACAGAAGGTGAAATGGCACTTTCCCCAGGGGAGGGAAGGGCTGCAGAAGGAACCACATGCTAGACTGGACCTTGCTCAGCCAGGTCATCAGCCTCTTCTGAAATCCACTGTCCTCGTCATCCTGTCCCGCCCCCCCCCTCCCAATTTGCCCTCTCCCTTCCTTCAGGATACAGCAGTTGTGAGGGAGCTGCCATGCCCTGAAGGCAACTTGTCTGATTTGTCAGAGAGAGATATTATTTGTCAACCACATTGGGATACCTGCAGCTTAAGGCACTAGAAAAGCCTGTCCTATCTGATGTAGGAAGGTGAAGGAATGCATATGGAAAAAATGTATCTCAGCTCACATTTCTCCCTTCCCCTCAAGCTGAGGTGCCAAGATTAAAGAAATATTGGGGTTGTATGCAAAGGTGTATAAAAAGTATTCTGCCTCTGTGAAAACAAAAGAACAACAGCATGAGAAAAGTAGGAATGAGGATACATGTGCAGTGTTCTGCCAAGCCAGGCTCTTACCTATTTCTGTAGGACAGCTTGGGCAGATTATATCCTATATTGAATCCAGCATTTCTGGTCCCCTGTTCCTGCTCAGTCCCAGCTCTCCCCAAATGAATTCTCTTTCTCTTGCTGAGATACAGATGAAGAGGACAAGCTGGAAGTACTGATGCTGAGACTATTTGGATGATGAATAGTGTGAATTGTCAGTTGTGAAAAGGAATTAGAGTGGTGAATGCTGAAAAGAAACAATGACTGACAAGCTGGGGGAAGGAAAATAGGGTAGGGTGGATGATGCCTTTCTGTGAGGCTGGGTAGGTGAGAGAGGTGGCACTATTGCTTAGCTGGGTAGTGCTGCTCAGCCTGGCTGGTTTGCTAACTTCTCTTAGGATTTTTTTCCTGCTAAAAAAAAAGGAGCATTTCTGTCCTGAAATGCTTTAGAAGCAACGGCCCTGAAACATTCAGTACCTATGGCAGGTCTGGCATGGTCCTGTGGTTTCAAAGCTTTGCTTCCCAAAACAGTTTGTCAGATGCAGGTGGGAAGAGGCTAATGTTAGAGAGAAAGAGGAAGGAGACAACTCAAATCCACACAAATCTTTTATCAGGAAGGCCCCAGGATGTCACCTGTTCCACCACCTCTAGCTGACATCAACGTGCTAGAGCACTGGATGCAAGTGTGCCTGTGCCTCAGGCAACGTCCCAGTGATCATAAGGGAAGAAAACACAGCAGCTGGGCAGAGGAGCCTTAAACCCCTCTGCTTCCTCCTGGCTACTCTCCATGCCAGTCAAAGGGCTGGTGGAGCTGGGGCTGATAGTCATTGACCCTTGTATGAGGGAGACAGCACTGGGTGGGCCGTGAGCAGACCAGGCTGGGGTGGGATGGCGTGACAAGGATCTTGCCTCCCACGGGACAGTGGGGTGACCCTGCAGCCCTCTCTGCTCCTGTGCCTTTGCTGCCCTGGGAGAGAGGTGCTTAGTGCTGGGGAGCCCTGGTTACTCTCCGGTCCTTTGCCTCTTTCTTCCCAGGCGCAGGACTGAGGAATGAGGGCTGCTCCCAGAGCGGGCTGGCTCGGGCACGGCTGTGGCGGCACCGGGCC
>VXBX01007003.1:28338-49314 GCA_013400415.1 Scytalopus superciliaris | reverse complement strand
CCCGCGGGAGCATCCCGGCATCGCCCGGCAGCGGGCACCGTGCTGCGCTCCGGGCGGGCACGGCGGGGATGCGCGGAGACCTTCCGCGGCGGCGGGCACAGCCGCATGGGCGGCTCGGAGCGGCGCTGCTGCCCCGGCACTGCTGCTCAGCTGCGGGGAGCGGCCCCCCCGCCTTCGGACGCCCGCCCTGCCGGCCCCTCACCTGCCGGCCCCTCACCTGCCGGCCCCTCACCTGCCGGCCCCTCACCTGCCGGCCGCCCTCACAGGTGAGGGGCGCGCACTCGGTGCGGTCCGCGGCGGGAGCCGGGCTGGCCGTGCCTGCAGCCCGCGGGGCCCGGGCAAGGAAAGGGGCCCTGGAGGTGCTCCCACCGCACGGTCCCAAGTCCGCTCTAGCAGTCAGGCATGGAGTTGAATGGAAGTTGCATTCTTTTGCACGGTCTGCTCCAGGAGGCACTTTTCTTTTTCCATGGAAGGGAAATGGGTTTGAGAGCAAATTGGGGGAAAGGGAGAAATACCAAGGGAGCAAGAGCCACATTATGTTTCCATTTTCCTTTAATGAAGGCCCTGTGGAGGTGTATTTGAAAACACAGGGTCTCCTATGCCTTCAAGGAGGGTGAGAACACTCTGCTGGCTGGTTCCAGGGCCATATGCAGCGTATGGTGGCCAATGAAACAGGGCCTGGCTCGTTCGCTTGCTTGTCTTGGCAGCCTGCTCCATGGCTTGCATTACCAGCCCTGGAACACAACCACTGCCAAACTGCGAGTGTGTGTGTGTGTTTGGACTCCAAGAGCTCAGCAGAAACAAATGCTTCTGCAGCTCAGACCAGGATTTTTTAGCTAGTTTGGGGAAAACTTGCATAAAAAACTCTACCTGGAGGCACTTGCCAGAGTCTGCACTGGGAATTTATTGGTGAATGTTTGTGTGTGGGCATCTGGGAATGCCAATCTCTGGAGTTTAGATTCTTAGTATGACTCCTAGTGATTTAAAAAAGCAAAAACCTACCCATCTGGGGGCTGAGTATGGGGGTGCAGGAGCAGCCTCCAAAGCATCCCTGTCATGCAGTGATTGGTTGTTCCTGGGGCTTGGGGGATTAACAAAATCTGCTGAGTTAGTGTGTGTGTTGCTGCCTGTGTCTTTGCTGAGACACTTATGGATGTTTTTCCTGCATCTTCACAGCTGAGCATTTCCCTCCTTACAGGATGCAAAGATCTCTGTGCTGTGTTTCTTGCCAAGGAAGAATAAATACTGCCTCGCACCTCTTTTCTCCTCCTGCCCTCTCCTCTGGACAGCATGGCCAACTAGATGGCTCAAGCACAGGCAGTGCTGAGCATCTGCTCTGTGGTCTCGTTCTCTGTGCTAGTGTTTGCTACTTTAGCTGCATTGCCTGGGCCAGGTACTTGGCAGCATGCAGTGTCTTGAGTGTGAAGCTGCTAAGAGGCTCTTTGCACTGCAGTGGGCTGTTTGTGGTGGGCCTGGCCCCAAGAGCAAGGGAGGCAGAGCCATGCTGAGTGGCATAGACTCCTTGCCAGCATGCGTGTGTCCTGCAGTGCCAGTGCAGCAGGGAGGGGGGCATGGCAAACCTGACGCCATCTGGTTTTGGCTGCCTTTTGCAGTTGCTTGGACTGTCCAGAGTATCAATCCAAACACTGCAGGCTATTTTAACATGCAGCCAGGGACCTGGAGGTCCATGCACACATCTCAGCTGAGCAGGGCTGTTGCAAACTAGCCAGAGCTGATCTTTATATGGATTAGAGGTCTTTGTGGATGACCCTGGCATTCAGGGCATAATTTTGAACTTTGTAAGGGAAGGGGGGGTGGTTCTCATCTCTGATGCTATCCATGGCCCCTGAGGGCAGAGTAGGGTTGTCTTCTTGAAGAAGATTCTAACCCTGACCACATGTGGTTATGGGAGGTCCTGGGGAATTTCAACAAGTCAGTTGTTAACCTCAATGTCTGAGCTGCAGCCTTTCTCAGACCATGATATTCCTTCCTCCTCAAATCCCTTTAAGCTGTTGATAGCTTTTACCTTCCTGCTCTGTACTGCCATCCAATGGGTGGTGCAACCACAAATAATTAATTGCAATCTCGATTGAGATAATGTGATAATCAATGGCAATTTTTTCCAGTTATTGCAATAGGGCAGCCTTGCTATGGTGGGTGCTGTACAAAACCCTGCTGTCACAGGTTGCGTACAAGTCAATCGCTGCATTGCAGTGGTGGGAGCATCTAAACTGGAGCTTTTTACTACCCTGTGAAGGTGTGGAGGAAAATGCTCAGGGAGAAAGGACTGTCAGCTGATTGCTTTGCTAATGGGTAGGATGGTTATTTCTAAAGCTGAGGACCAAAGAACCAGTATCCCCTCTCCTCATAAAAAGGATAAGAAGGCAAAGCATTAGACAGGCAGATGTGGGGACCTAGTGGGTGGTACCTGGTTGGATGGGAGGGGCTGCAAAATGGCATTTCTGCCAAGGAGAGGCTGTCTGCTCTGGGCTGCTCTGTGTGCACAGTGTAGGGAGCTGTGAGCTTTTCTAATGGAGAAGAGGAGGAAGGGCAACAAGGCTCTCTGCGTTCCTGTTTTCAGAAAGCTTTTCATAGCTTTCTGTCTGTGAATGACTCGGATGTTCCTCCTGCCAGCCAGCTAGATGTGCAGGACTGAGCCAAAATGTTCCCACTCATGAAGTGGGTTTAGAATTCCATCTCCTGAGGGACAGTTCTTTAAAGCCCCTTCTCTTTAGCATTGTGGTCCCCCACTCCACTCTGTGAACTGGGGGTGGGATGTTACATGAATGGGTGTTTACAAACCCTGCAACTCCCACGACATGAGGTTGCCTGTTGGGAGGAAGGGAACAGAAAGAGTGGCAGCCAGGAGTGTCTGTAGGAAGGGCACAGATGCATCTGTGGCCCTGCAAACTCAGAACCTGGGTTGTAGGAGCTGTCTCTACCTCTTGGGGTGAAAGTGAAGTGTGAAGGTAGTGAGGTAACTACAGTGTCTAGCATACTGAAGTGGTGTGCTCCACCTTGGTGCACTTGGTAGGCCATGCTATGATTGTGCCTGTAGCTGGCCTTTATGTAAAGGGGTATTTCCCTGATGTCATAAAACACAGAGTAATGTTAGGTCCTCGATAAAGGCAGAGCATGCACATTTTTATCCCAGCAGGTGTCACTGCAATTCTTCAGTATGCCACAGGTGGTGGGTTCCTTGACATCAACTGTTTCAGCAGATGCATGAACTGTGGCTGTTGTTGAAGTCCATGTTTACTGGCACTACGCATGGGTACCTGAAAAGACTGGCTAACCACAAAGGGCTTGTCTGCTGCTGTGTTCTGATGGCTGGCAAGTAAGTTTGACACAGAGCAATGTGGCCCTTGGCATTTAAGTTACTGCTTTTGACAGTGCAGACCAGAAGAGGCTAGACAGAAGGTGAGATGACCTGCTGTAAGGTGCTACTCAAAACTAGATGCAGATAGCAGTTGTGTTGGGAATGGGAGAGTATCACACTTTAGACAACAGAGGAAAGCTATAATTGCATGGCAAGGTACTCGTGGTCCTGGAAATATGGGGTTACTGTCTTTCTGCCTTCAACTTCATCATGCTTAACTTGGTGCCTACTGTGAGCTGAACCATGAGATGTCTAGGCTCCAGTGACCCTCAACACCCTGCAGTCTCATCAGACATGAGTTCAGATGGAAAAAAGCAAGTGGCTCAGTGATTCAGAAAAGGAGTTATAGCCAACTGTCCTGTCTTAGTTTAGAAAGTTCCATTGTTGGGGCATGAGAAGTTGGATATGTCAGGAAAGGGCTTTCGTATAAATCATCCTTCTGCCAACTGAAGGAACTAGAAAGATGCAATGTATGATGTACAGGCTGAGTTAACTTCATAGCCAAGAGATAAAAAAAAAGTTTAAAAATGGCAATAAAGCCATAGTAGAATCTAAGGAACCAGCAATTGCTTCTCATGGATGGTAGCACTGCTTCTGATCTCCACAGTGCAATTATTATTGCCTGCTGACCAGGAGCAGATGAATGGCCAGTTGCTGTGGCTTAAATGTTCCGAGACACTACATACAAATAGCAATAGTATATTAGGTGCTAAGACACTGATGAAGAGATCAAGGATTGCTTGTATGGTCGCTGGCAGAATTTGGCAGTGCTCCAGTGGGTGGCTGCTGACAAGTAATGGTTGGCACCCAGGTCAGACCTGCAGTGAGAGAATAGCAGGCCAGCATGGCCTTGGTTCTGCAAGCACCAGGGAGAAGGGCTAGTAGGACAGACTATGCCTTAGTGCAGTACTTAACATGGTCAAAAGAGAAACATGTTGGTATGTACAGAGTGTCACAATCTGCTGGCTGGCAAGATTAGGTGCTAGACTGGCTCTCTGAGCATCAGTGTACTTGGATCAACCATTGCAGATGTCAGCGCATGTAAAATAGCTTATGTTGTAAGAAATCTTGATTATGTTATAGACAGCAAAATTGAAAGTAAGTTTGCAAATAGCCCTTGCTTTTGCCAAGGAAGCTGACACCAGAGATAACGCAGTAATGGCAATTTAAACTGAAGTGTGACTGTCAGAGCTTGCTTTGGGATGTCATGGCCCTCTCTACAGAATGATGCTGTTGATGCAACAGTAGCACCTGCATTGGATTTGTAAAGAAACAAGCAGAACCTCTGGATAAGCAAGAATGCATAGGATGGTCCTGGAGGAATGGTGGATACAAACTGAGGCAGTCTCTGCACACAGAAATGAATGTAGGATTTCAACACAGGTAGGCATTCCTGTGCCAGTTTTAGTCTGTGGGTAAGAATAGCAGTGAAGAGGTGGCAGGAGGTGTGAGAATGCTGGCTAGCAACCTGAGTACAAGCCTCCAGGGATACTGGGTTATGTGAATTATCCCTGAAAAAGCAACAACAAAATCAGTATTGGGGGGAGGAATAAAAAAATTAAAAAAGCCCAAGCACATGAAGATTAGAGCTCCAGGAGAAAGAATAAGAGGGCATGTGGGGACAGTGTTGGCAAGGAAGCTGAGCAACTGTGTGGGACAGTAACAACCTGGTAAAGCTGCTTCTCTCTAAGTTGTGGGTTCCAGAAGATAACAGTCTTCAGCAATAGGAGACAAACTGAGTAATGGGTGCTGCTTTTAAGAAATATTATATCACTCAGTGCTACAGACTGCTGACCATGGGGACAAAGCACAGAAACACTTGACACTGGTGGGAAAGATGCAGCAAAACCAAGGTGAATGAAGGAAGCTGTATTGTTGTCAGTTTTTGAGGGATGAAACTGCTGATAAAATGACTGAATTGACTGAAACCATGAGAAGAACAGTGCCAAAGCAAGGATGCAAAAGTTACTGCAGTAATTATGGAGGTTTACAGACATTTCAGCAAGAGGTCGAGTCTTGTGTTACAGCATTTTAACCAGAACAAGGAGAATCTAGAGTCCAAGCTAAGGATATACAAACTGAATTTTAACCCATGAAATCAAGTGTTGACCAAATTTCTGCTGCAAAGATAGTTGCTGGAGAGAGTATTGAATGACATAAGATGTTCACCATTGAACTGAAGTTGTAGGAAAGCCTTCTCTGTCTCCTGATTCACTCTGAAGCATCTTGATGTCATGGCACAAAATGATGAATAGCATTTGTGCAGAGGGTATAGCTACGGTGAATGTAAACTTAAGCAGCTGGTGTCATGCAGGTCCCAGGATCATATTCAAGACTGCACATTATCTTTCCCTGTGCTATTTTGCTGTTGTCTTCATTATGTGAAAAAGCATAGCTGATACAATGCAGGAATTGTGTGGTTCAGCTGTAGGACACCAGAAAACTAGGTTTTGCTGAAGACACAACATTTCCAAGCTCATGTAAGGAGACATTGAAAGATTGCCTGGCATTGAGAGAGGGGGAAAGGCTGTGTTATTAGTCCTGAAAAGAAAAAAATCTAGTAAGAGTCCCAGCTAAAGGGCTGTGTTAGAAAGTGAAGAAATACAGAGGTGAGCTGGTTCATGTGCATTAGAAATGACAAACACTGCAAAGGAATATCCAGAAAGAAGTTAAAAATTGCAAGGTACCAACCATATTCACCCCATCCAGCAAGATGGGGTATTGAAAAACTGCAACTTAAATGTTAAATTCAGATATTGAACTTCAAATTTATTTCTGCCCCACTGTGTGAATGTGGTAGAAATGTGCTGGAGCTATAGGGAGGCATGTCCATGTCTGCCACAGTAATGGCCTCGGGAAGGAGTCCGAAGTATTAAATAGAATTCCATGCCCCTGGCTTTTTTTACATGATTGAAGTGCAACTTCTTATCTCTAGCACTAACCAGAAAAGAACGTGAAAGTATGTGGGACTTGGGATAAAAAGAAAGCTGTGCTTACATGAGGAAGAAAAAGAGTGGAATGAGAGTCCCTCCAGTCAGCAGGGAGTGACAGTGACTGGGGCTGAGGGCCATCGAGAACTGGGAGGGATGATCTGTCACTGCACCCCTGCCCTACAGACAGAGAGAGGGCATCTCTATTTGTTCCTTTCTTATTTCCATGGTTATAGCCCTGCTGGGAATTTTATTACATGCCTCTCCAATGTCTAACACAGCTTGACTCCTGGTAGTTCTTAACGTGTTTCTGAGTCTCCTGACCCCTGAGCAAGATCTTGTTTTTAGAAGTTACTTTTCCCCCTTTCCACCTAGTTCTCAGCTCATCTTAATGTGCCGGTGTATGTTCTTCCAGGTGGCTCCTGGCACTTTTGTCTGATCAGCTTTAGATATAGTTTACACTAGTGCAGGTGTGATGTGGGCTTTAGCAATGCAGTCCCCTGAATCCAGGATAAATTTTTAGAGCATACTGGCCCCTCACCTGCCCTTTGACCTGTGCCATATGTTACACTGGTACAGAGGCTATTTCAAGGCATATTAAGCTGCACAGCACCAAGCCTGACCAATTCAAGAAGAATTTATGCAATGCTCCTGGGTTGTCCTGTGCATGGGCAGGAGTTGGACTCTATGATCCTGATGGGTGCCTTCCAACTTTGCATATTCTATGAATAAATTAAAACCGGGTCCCCCTACTCCAGAATGAATTTCAGTATCCAGTGCTGGGCTCAAGTAAATTTCCAGCCTGAAGCCTGTAAAAGAGTGGATCAGGGCCCCAGATCAGTCTGTGCCATGGCAGCTCACGTGGTATTTTCAGGAAGGAGACTTCAGGCAGATGTTCATATACTTTACTGATTTTTTTAAAAAAAATTAATTTTATTTTTTATATTTTTACTTAAGGTCTTCAAACTTGGTATGGGCATCTATGGGATTGCTGGTGAGGGGTGTGCAGCAGCTGGCAGGTGTCTTCCCCAGTGCCACAGCATGTCACCTTGGTAGCAGCATCTGGGAAATGGCTAGCTCTGCAGTGTGTGCACCTATCCCAGAATGGTAGACTGAATTTAATGCCACACAGCTGTGTCCTGTGGCAGTGTGTCCTGGAAAGAGCCCCTGGAGTCACCTCCCCTTTGCAGTGCCTTTTCACTGACCTGGTGCTTTCCAGCTGGAGAGGGACAGTCTCTGAGCAACATGGTAGAGATCTAGGCACAGATCTAGGCACAAATAATTTGCATTTTTCTGTCTGGAGTGCAACCTAAGGGAATGGTGGGGCTGATTTCTGGATGGGTGAAGCATCTTAGCCATGTGTAGGCCTGAAAGGAAGGGGAAGGGAGATAGTGTGTAGCTACCCTACTGCACTGGGCATCTCCAGAGAGTGTACAAGGCAACCACTGCAGATGTGGAATTACAGCTGTCTAGTTAGAGATCACCATGGAAAAATGAATGCTTTGGATCAGTTTATGTCCTTGCAATCTCAAGAAGTTGACCTGTAGTCTTCTGAGGTCAAGTATCATTAGCAAGTATTTTCTCTTTCTCTTCTGTCACCAAATGGGCAGGAGTCCATTTCATCAGAAGTTACTTGTTTCTCCTCTCTTTCCCATCGTCTCCTTTTCAAGCTTTAATGACCTTGTGCAGATCACACCCCATGTGCCCAGCTTCCTCTCCCCACAGCAGTGCTCCTAGCACTGCTGAGCACTGGCTTGCTCTTCCCTTTCTGGTCTCCTAAAGGATGACTGGACCAGAGGGCTCGATTCGTGCTTGCCGCCTTTTTATGGTCTCTGTCTTACTGCATTTGCTTTTCCATGCTCTTTCTCAAGTCCTGTTGGTCACAGCTGAGAAGACTTTGCCAGGAGACGTCTCATGCTGACACCTGGACCTCTTTGGCAGCAGATTAGACTGTATGACAGCTCACTGCTCATTGCAGCTTGTAGGCACCCTCTGCTGCAAATCTTCCTGTCGGGACAGGGCATGCTGGAAGCTGTGGAGCTTTTGTTAGCCTCTCTGTCCTTGACTAACATATATGCTTGTCTTTCTTTCCCTTCTGCTGCTTGTCTCCTGTTTCTTCAGACTAAGAAATATATTAAATAAGCTCCTGGGTAAAGAGTGCCCAGAAATCCTTAACTTCTCTGTTTGTCACAATTAACTCTGTTCAGCCTGCTCCCACTGACCCCACTTGAGCAGGGGGGCTGGACCAGGCAATCTTCACAAGTTGCTCGCACCCTCAAATGTTCCATGACTCTGCAACCCAGAAGTTCTTTCTCACCTGCAGCTTTATTCTAGTTTTCAGCCTGGTACTGACATAGATTTTTCACCCCAGGATGGCAAGTACTGAGCAACTGTGGCAGCTGGCTTGGCAGTGTAACGTGCGTTTGTGCTTCTGCTTAGCACAACTGTGCTGCCTGCACCAAAAGTTTGTCTTGCCTGTAACCTGGTGTCTCAGCAGCTGAGAGTGGATGCTTTGATAAGAGCTGGGCAAGTGCATGCTATCCCTCATTTAATGCACTTCCCCACTCTGGCAGTTGGTGCTGTGAGAGCTTCCATGAGTTTCCCTAACTGTTCTTGAATTCTGCCTTGTGACTAGCTCTTGTGGTTGCAAGGAGCTGTACAGTGAGATTTTTGGGTCCATTCCTTTAGCTTGTTTCTCTCTCCTGGCATTGCTGGTCCTTATCCCTGTTGTGTCAGTGCTTCCTGCACAGTGGTATGATGGGGTGAATGCCTGGAGGCTCCTGTAGTGTGCTGGGACTGGTCTGGCTGGGCAGAGCAAGGAGAGCAGTGCACACATACTGGGATGTGTGGTTGAGTTGAGGAAGAGTGGAAAAGGGGAAATGGTTGCTGTGAGGACAGAAGTTGTCTCTGCATGTTGTAAATAAGTGATTTGTAAGTGTCCCAGACCAGTTCCACAGCAGGGATGTATTTGCACTGCAGCCAACAACTACCTGCTCCTATTGCTTTTGGACTGATGTAACAGCTCCAGCTCTGTGAGCTTCCCATTTTAAGTGTAATTTTAATTCTTTTTCTCTTTGCTGCTTGTTCTTCATATTTCTTGATAATTTCCTTTCTTTTGCCTATAAGTGACTTGCCAAAGTCTGTCCTGATCCTATTCTTACACTACAGTTTTCTTTTTCTTTTGTGACAGAAGTCGTCTCTTGCACCTTGCTCCATTTCCCCTCCCCTCCAGCCTTTGCTTCCTCATGTCTGTGCTGGGAGATGTCTGTACAGTGGCAGGTTTTCCCTTGTAGTTTTATCCATGGTTGTTGTGTGCCATGTCCTAGCCCTGATCAGTGGGCTGAGCCTGCCCAGAAGAAATCCAGCCTAGGGCATGTTATGGTCCTCATTGTGCCATTTTCTTCTTGTACTAATAATCAAAACTTGGTTAAGAGCAAACCTTTATCTTCTGTACTCCAGAGATAGAGATGCCAAAGCGAGTACTCCACAGGATCACATCACTGTCATTGCAGCCAGCTCCTGGTCTGGTGCTTTGCCTCTCAGGTCTCTTCCCTTCTTGATCTACACCCCAGTAGCCTATTCCTCCTAGGAGCATTCATATATTTTGGTTTGCAGGTTCTGCTTAGTCTCTGCCTTTGCTGTCCCTGGGGAAGGATGTCTGCCTTCCCTGGTTCATACTCCACCAGGGGATGAGACTACAGAATGAATTTGGCTTGTGCTGTGTCATGATGCCCTGTAGCTGGATTGTAACGGGACGTCTCACTCTCCCTCCAGCCTACGCACCTGTTTGCCCTGCTATGATGCCAGGGCAGATCCCCGACCCGTCCCTGACGGCTGGCGCGCTGCCTGGGCTCGGCCCCTTGACAGGACTGCCTGGCACAGCCCTGACCGCCGAGGAGCTGAAGTGCGCCGACATCCGCAACATCGGTGCCATGATCTCGCCGCTCCACTTCCTGGAGGTGAAGCTTGGGAAGAGACCCCAGCCCGTGAAAAGTGAGGTGAGTCTTAGGGGCTGCTGGGTGCAGGTGGCCCTGCAGGGTCACTGACTGCACCTGTCTGGGTTTGCCTGCTGCTGCTGCTTGGCTGTCATCCCAGGGTGGCCAGCAGCATGTTTTATAAGCATGTCATGCTGCCTGTTTTGTGATGTGCATGCATGTTGGCAGCTGCTCCACTAGCTGCCTCTTCCACTTGCCTGAATTTCTGTCCCTGCAGCACTGGCTGGCAGTGGCGGCCTCAGCATCCCATACCTGACTTGTCCCATGCAGCCATTGGCAGCCAGCTGAACTCAAACCCTGGCTATGGAGGGGGGTTTGGTGCAGCCAACATGTCCCTGGGCTGGGGCACGCACCCAAAGGAGGAATCACACAAACTGTCACCTGTGCCAATAAACCCTTGGTGCTTCTGGCACTGGTGTTGCCTCTCCAGCAGGGACGAGGTGCATGGGTGAGGGGTGTGGAATGGCAGCAGTGACTCAGCTGTGGGTGCTGCTGGCTGGGGGCTGCCCCTGCCCCACTGCTTGGGGTGGGTCCTTGCTTCACCTCGAGTCTCCTGAGATGGGGAAGGTGGGTGGTTTCTGCTCAGTACTGCAGGCTGGCATGTCAGAACCAGGCTGAAGGGACCAGGGAAACACTTCCACAGTGTTTTCCTTGTATGGTTGTCCCATATGGGTTGTCCGGTCTTTGACTCTGGCTGTACAGGTAGTGAGTGTTTGCAGTTCCCATTGCTTGCAGAGGGAGGTGGGAACTCACCAGTTTGTGAGGATGGTGGGTGCTGTCAGAAGGTCGGATAAACAGCTCTCCTGAACAGTATGTTTGCTTGTATGTGAGGTTATTTGGATGGTGCTGTGTGAGGATGGGGTGATGTCTGTTCTCTGGAGACAGGAGCAAGGAGGTGCTAGATGATGTGAAAAGCTGCCTGTGATGAGCTGTGAGTTGAAGGGGGTGAAATAGCAGTTCCAGGGAGCAACCCACTCTCCACATGGTGCTGACATTTGTTTTAGCACAACTTTTTTGGCAGAATAGCAGCAGCCAGGCTCACCCGTGGGCAGGCTCCCTGTTCTTTCCCCCTAGCCCCTTGATGTGAACTCCCAAGGGGAAAACTGGTATGATGGAGTCCATCTGATCACTTTGCATAGGAGCTCTGTGCCCAAGGGAATGTCTAGTCAGTTCGTGCAGCTTGCAGATGACCTGGGAAAGAAATGAACAGCTCTGTAATGGCAGGAGCTGGACTAGGATGCCATGGGAGGACATTGTAAGGGCCTGGGGGGATGCTAGTGGCTTTGGTCCCTCCATGGACAAAGCAGTCATGGATTTGCAGCTAAAGCCAAATTCTCTTCCAGGCTCTTGACCTGGGTATCCTTCAATAAACAGGGCTGCAATGCCCATCTTGCTTCATGGGTTGGGGAAGAAAGAAGGAATCTGTGGGTATGATGTTTTCCTGGGTCCAGCTCCTTTCCTGGGGCATCTTGGGCACCTCTGAGCTGGCCCTGCGACAGCTTTTGCTTTTTGTGGGCATGGGTATGTGATCTCACTGGTATCTGTGTAACAGAGAAACAGCAGTTCTGCCCCACAGCAGGTACTGGAAATGCTGAGTCTCCTCTGAGCCAGTTGTTGAGACACCATGTGGAGGAAAGATAAGAGGAAATCCACTGACAGCCCCTGCATGACTGCCTTCCCTGCAGCTGGTTCCTCCCCTACATGGCCTGTGAGCCGAGGAGTTGAAGACAGCAAATGGAGCTGCCCTTGGCAAGGCTTTGCAGCAAAAGCCTGAGGGAGCTGAAGCAGTAGCTGCTTATCCCATGAGTAGCCAAGAAGCTGCCCACGCATAATTTTGCAATGCAGCCTGCAGCTGCTTTCCTCTTGCAGGGAGCCGGAGCCCAGGAGCACTGGGTACTGGTGTGTCATGCTTTGTGTGGTGCCTAGGAGGGCTGGCTGGCCCCTGTGAGCTTGGGCACAGGCAGATCTCTGCTCTGCTGGGGCACCAGCATCTCCTTCCCTTGGGGTGTTTGTGCCTGGGAGTGCACACAAAACCCACCCAGTGGGTGCTGGGCACAGGCTTCCTCACAGGGTGGTGGACAGCCCCACTGGTCAAGCTGCTCTCTTCTTTGGGCAGCTGTAGACAGGTGCTGCTGGGCTCTTCCACCACTGGAACCTGCCTCTCCCTCTGGGACAGAGCCCGGCCTCTCAGGGGAATCTCGACCTTGGTCTCTGAGGCTGCTGACTGAAGCAATTCAGTCAGCATTCATCCCCAGGCCGTCTACCCACAGGGATCCCCTGGAGATCCACTGCTGAGACATGCTATTGGGTGATACATCACTGTCCCTTGTGCCTCTGAGTGGAGTCCTAACTCCCAGCACCGGGGCCAGGTCACCTTTCTGAACTGAAATCAAGCTGAAGGAGACAGGGCGAAACCTTTCATGAAGAAGAAAGCTTCTCTGCTCTGAGTTGTGGATTCCCCGTCCGTGGAAGTGTTCAAGACCAGGCTGGGTGTGGCTTTCAGCAACCTGGTCTACTGGAAGCTGTCCAGGCCCATGGCAAGAGGGTTGGAATGAGAGTATTTTTAAGGTCCCTTTCAACCCAAACCTTTGTGGTTCTATAAAGTTACAGGAGCTGTGGTCAAAAAGCAGAGCCAAGAATTCAAGCTGCTACTATCTGTGCTGTGCCACCTTTTTTTAGCATCTGGACCCCACCTTAAGGACACAGCCCTTTGCTGGGCACTCTGCAGGGTGGAGGGAAGCTGAAGGGGACAGGGTCACTTATTCTGTAATTCTTGTTGGAGCAACAAGGCATGGAAATGTCAGGTAGTTCTCAGGGCTTATGCAGTTGCTGGTTCCTATTACAACTCAAGATATACTTTGCAGCAATGTTGGGAGTGTTTCTTGAGCTTTGGAGATGTGAGCACATGTTCCCTCTCTGCACCCTCCTAGTAACCCTTGAACTAAAAGGCCAAGAAGCTGTCTTAGGGGTAAATGAGTGGCTGGTAAAGTGCAGAGGGAAGTTGTGGCTACCCTGATGTCCACCCCCTCTTAAACTCTGTGAGAAAATTTTTTAAGAGCTGGCAGCAGAGCATGGAGTTAGAGCCTTCCTGATGATTTCTGCTAACACCTGTCACATCTGAGTTACGTGGGTGTAGTGTGAGCTGTCCAGTTCTGACTGGGCTTGGGGGTATCAGTGCAGTTCCTGTCCCAGTTCTCCCAAGTGTGGTACATGGTGCCCCATGGCACTGCCTTGGCAAAGAAATGGTGGCAGCCTGGCATTAGGGAAGTCTGTGCACATCTTGTGCTGACTTTGCTTAATATTTTAGCCCCAGCTAAAATAGCAGCTTTGGTATAATGCTTGGGAAGTAAGGTAGAAAAGATGCAAAAT
Organism: Scytalopus superciliaris; assembly: GCA_013400415.1. Taxonomy (NCBI): domain Eukaryota; kingdom Metazoa; phylum Chordata; class Aves; order Passeriformes; family Rhinocryptidae; genus Scytalopus; species Scytalopus superciliaris. The sequence goes on along the minus strand of VXBX01007003.1, from coordinate 35,641 downwards.
CTATTAGTGCTTTAAAACTTGGACATTGCCTTCTAAAGCATGCTATGTGCTGCATATCAGACATGCAGATTACTTGAGGTCCCCTTCACCTTAACTTTGCTGAGTGCATGTTTCATCCAGTCCTTGCACATGACATTGAGATGTTTCATTACCAACAGGCACTATTGGTGTACCTGCATGTGTGGTGATCTGGTGGCCATCAGATATCAGTCAATAGGAGTGAGGCGGTTCAGTCTGACATCTCAAATTTCAGAGTCCCAGGCCAAATGTAGATAAAGGCACCAAGGACCTCTCTGTCTCTATCCATGCTATGAAATGTAACCTGGATGCTGACTTCACAGGGCTGTCCAGAGCTGTTTTGGGTTCTTGAATGTAAGCATGCCATAGGCCATTTACAAAGGCTTTGTAGCAAATATCCCTAAATACTTTGATTATGGGTTTCCAACCCATAGGGCTTATTGGCCTGGCCTGTGTGGCTTGTGTCAGAGAGCACAGGGAATTGAGTCATGGTGAACAGTGCAGGCACTGCTGTGTCCTCCTCTTTTACAGGGGATGCAGGACCTGTCCCCACCTTACTGTGATTGCCCTGTGACTCAGCCAGCACTGAAGCTGCAGCAGACAGTACCAGATATTGGAGTGGGGGGAACAGCTGGGCCCAGCTGGTGGATCTTTCAGGTTTTTTTACCCCTCACCCTTGGCTGCATGTGTGATGCTTTGAATGACTGTGCTCACAGAGTTGTGGCTGTAGATGTCTGTGTGACAAACTGTGCCATCTTTGTGGGAAGGGGCTCTATTGTCCTTGTCTCTGCCCTTCCTTGGGGAGGGAGCAGCCCTGCAAAGAGTCATCTGGCCCCTGCCAGGAGGTCCTCAGCTGTGGATACTGCACTGGTCTCCCTCTCTGTGTCCCCACAAAGTGGAGTTAGAGGCTGTAGCAGCAGCACACCTGGTTCCTGGTGAGGATTAAATCACATTGCTGGAGGCACATGGTTTACACACACACACACACACACACACACACAAGGCTGCCACCTTGCCTTGCCACCGATGAGGCTGCCAGGTGCTCATCCCTGCCTCCTGCCTCAACCCACACCTGCTGGCTCTGACCTGGGTTTCTCTGTCTCATTGCAGCTGGATGAGGAAGAGGAGAGGAGGAAAAGGCGCCGGGAGAAAAACAAAGTAGCAGCAGCACGATGTCGTAACAAGAAGAAGGAGAGGACAGAGTTTCTGCAGCGGGTGGGTGCCCCAATCTGTCCCAGGGCACAGCAGGAACCTCCTTAGAAAGGTGCCCCAGCGGCAGGCAACATTGCCTCATGAACTGCCCCTCTGCCTCCCCTTGCTTCTGTGCCCTTATCTGGGAAAATACAGGCTCCCACTTTCCATGAAGCTCTGAAGGTGGTGGCCATATACATGCCAAAGCAGAACTTACCCATGGTGCCAGGGCTGGAGAGGGCTGGAGGTGGGCTCTGGGCTTGTGGTGAGAGAGGGATGATCGTGTTCCTGCCTCAGTGCTGAAGCAGGAGCACCCATACGAGTGTGGCACAAGACAGGGGCTGGCAGCATGCTGGTCCCTTGCCTGAATTCCGGAAGGTTTTCCTGTTCAGAAGCCAGATGCCCACTCACCCCTGACCCCAAGGCACCTTGCTGTTTTTCTGCAAAGAGTGGTGAGACATGGGCAAATGACACAGCAGAGGACAAGGAGTCATTTCACAAGGGCAGTTTCACATCCTTGCAGATTCAGGGGGTGAAAATTTAAACATGGGTTTGTTCCCAAGCATCCTTACAGACCATGGAAAGCAGCCAGGCACAGGTTTTCCTGTGGTGCAACAGAGACCTGCCCCAGGCAGTGGCTGTGTATTACCCTGTTGTGGGACTAGGTAGCACAAGACAGCTGGGCTGGGGATGGACTGCCTGGAGGGACCTGGTGCCTTGGCAGGTCTTCAGTCTGCTCCCATGCTGCAGGGGCTGAGGGGCAGCACTGAGCAGAGGTGGCTTGTTGGCCAATTTGTTTCTCCTCATATCTTGTCCTCCTGGAGTAAAGTCACATGCGGTTGTGTTCCTGTCCTGCTAGGAGTCCGAGCGTCTAGAGCTCATGAATGCTGAGCTGAAGGCCCAGATAGAAGAGCTGAAACAGGAGAGGCAGCAGCTGATCCTGATGCTGAACCGGCACCGTCCCACCTGCATCGTGCGGACAGACAGCATCAAGACGCCTGAGAGTGAAGCCAACCCGCTGCTGGAGCAGCTGGAGAAGAAGTGAAGGTGGCACTGGGCCAGGAGGAGGAGACAGTGGTGCAGGGTCTTCCAGGGTCTCTAATGTATGTACTGTATGAAGAACTGAACACCCAGACCTGGTGCAGCCAGGACCCAGTGGGCTTCCTTGGGAACTATGAACCAAATATAGGGACAGAGAAGATCAGGAACCTGCCAACCATGTACTCTGAGGCTGAACCTGAGAGCAGGGCTAGTGGCATCAGTGAGGGCAACCTCCCTGCGATACCTCATTACAGCCCTTCAGCCTGCTTGCAGCCCTGTGGACCCACAATGCCACAGCATGTCCTGCAAGGACCACACACCCTGTGGGTAACAGGGGCTGCAGGCAGAGGAGTGGCAGCTGTGCAGTGCCCACCAGCATCCTGCCCAGAGGCTGCCACTGCTCCTGGAGCATATTCCAGAGGGAAACCTGAACCCAAGAACCACAAACACTTGATGCAGCCCCGTCTGGTGGGCAGGCCTGTCGGGGTTTGGTGGCGCAGGCGCCCCCCACAAGCACACTCAGTATAATGTTTACAGCCCAGCTGTCCGTGTCGGCCGTGCTTTTGAGTGCACATTTTTACACTTTTTTAAAGTATTTTTTACAAAGTTTTTATACAGCAATCTCTATATGGATTTATATAATCACTAGATGTGATCTCATAGAAATGTATGTTATGATGGTCTTTTTGTTACAAACACATATGCCACAGTTATCTCCATTGTGTTACTTGTCTGGTAGCATCCAGCTCCTTTTCTGGCATGCTGGGAAGGGCATCCAAGCTGCCCTCTGCAGTGGTGTCGCTACCCTCTCCATCCATGTATGTCCTTCATAATATTCAGTTCTGTATCTCTCAGTAAATGTTACCTTTGTGTATGCTGTCCTCCTGTAGCTCTGTTTGGGTCAGGCCACAGTGGGCTCTGGGCAGAGATCGGCATTGTGGCAGCACGTGCCAGGGATGAACATGTCAGGTGCATTCCTGGCTGAGGGGCATGGTGGAGCACATCCCAGAGCTGTTTTTGCTGATTGTCTGTGTTAGTAGTTGTGGGCCAGGAAATTCACCCTAGACAAGCTGGGAACCTTGGAGGCAGCTCTGACTGTTGTTGAGCAAGAAGTAGCTCAAAGAGGACAGCCAGGCATGGCTTGCCAGCTGGAAAGGCAGAGGGGAGACCATCTCATCCTTACCTGATCTTTCTTGTTGCAGTCCCAAATACAAGAGTTTGGACTCATTTCAGGGATGAGAAAGAGATGGGAGCTATCATGATATCCTTGTGGTGGTGATCCCTTTATGGATGGAGGTGGAGAACAGTTCCTTTGGGTCTCTGCCAGGCCCTAGCCTTGCCCCTAACTGACAGGCTGGGAAAGCTCCTAAAATCTTGCCCTGGGCTTTGGCCAGTGCTGAGCACAGGGGTGTGGAGATTGAGAAGATAGTCAGCAAGGTGTACTTCAAGTGCTAGAACTGAAATAACCAAGCCTTGACACTATAGCTATGTTCCTGACTCAAAGGTATGAAGGCAGTGATCTGGACTCCATTTTCATGTATGTCCACTGCTGAGGGCTCTCAGAGGAGCAGTGGTGCACCTAGTCTTCTCCGAGTCAGTGTCCAACCCATTTCCAGTGTGGATGAGGATACTTTGATGCAAACTGCAAGTGAAAAGAAGCTTTCAGCATCCAGTACAGATGCACAGTCCAGCCAGGAGCACTAAAGCAGTTTGGGGAGAAGATGAGCTTGACCTGAAGGTGACAACAGCATGGGAGGAGGTCTTCCTTGAGCATGACTACTTGCCTACATGTTTCTTTCTCTGTGGCCTCCTTTTCTAATCCTTAACCTCCAGGGATAGCTGACATCAGTCCTTTCTCTTCTTCATACTTCCTGGATTTTTCCTTCTGTTCCATAACTTCTGTCTTTGAGCCCTCACAAAATGCTGCCAGCTGCCTTATTTAGAGTGAAGCATGTTGGGTCTGTTAGAGATAAGGTTTTTGCCCTGGGAGAACTTCTTGGCTCTTATTCTCCAGAGGGATGAGCAAGGAAAGACCTGAAGCAAAGCTGGTGGAGAAAAGCAGTGTCTGGCTTGGCTCCCACTGCCTACTGTGCAGCCCTTGAATCTCTGTGGTTCCTTCTGCCCAGACCCTGGAGTACCTGACTCAGATCTGATCCTTTCCTCAACTGCTGTCAGGAGCCAATCCTCATACTTTGAAAAATATGATAGCTCTGCCTCTCATCAAGTTCTGCTGAAGGGACACAGAGTGCTTGCTGGGCCTGCTTATCTCTTTGGATCTTCATTTCTCTCTGCAAAGTGGGTAATGAATTTCCAGGCTCCTACAAGTATCAGTTTCCTCTTTGGTGGTCAGTGGGTGCTCCCTGTAGAATATCAGATGATCCAGCCACAAGATCTTGTGTTTTTTGCTCACCTGAAGAGCCTGTCACCTGCCACACACCTTCCAGGAGCAGTAGTGCTGTGAATGCAGATGATGGCCCTTCTCTGGCAAATAGCCACACTGCAGTAAAAATTTCTGCTATGAAAACAGCTGGTTTGGATGAGAAATAGAAAATGCCCTTTGAAACCAAGCATGCTAGAAGCAGTAGGAAAAGCAGCAGCAGATGAGTGATGGATCTACATCAGTTTACTGCTCAGCTGTTCCAGCCAAGACAATGCCCAGGAGTTAGAATGAGATGATCTGAAAGGTCCCTTCTAACCCAAACCACTCCATGATTCAGTCCTCCAAACAACCTTCTGCTGCATTCAGGTCAGTCCCAAGGGGTTTGCCACTCTAAGTTTAGGGCATTTCTTTTCAGGGGACTTGAGGGCTATAGCTTAGGCTATAACCCATTAAAGTTAAAGGAGAGGGTTTGGGTCTCTTCCCTTTTAAGCCACAGCCTATGAGTGTTGAATGGAAAAGGCTCCATTTGTGTAGTCCTAGGCTGCAAGCCCCTCCTGCTTCCTGTAGGAGACAGGCTATTTGGTGTTCCTGACTCTGGTAGCATGTGTCCTCTCGAAACACAGCCCCCACCTTAGCAGAGTTACAAACTTTGCACGGGGCAGGGGCTCCCACTGCACACCTTTTGGGCTGGTGCATTATAGTGGCAATTCCTGGGCATGGGGTGGAGCAGTGGGCATATGCCAGGCACACCCGATGTTGCTGCATGCCAGAATGTGCTCCCAAATCAAAATAGTAATGGTTGTACCTGTTGCAGTGTCCTTTCACCTGGAAGGTACTGCAAGGGCTGGTAATGTGGATTTGCTTGGAAAAATCAACGGACACGTCTCAAAGGTGCGGAAGCCACCTCCTGGCCATCCCACCCCACGGCATCCTGTGCCAGGGGCACTGTGGGCCACTACCGGGCAGAGCTGATGGGATGTCGTACTTCTGGGACTGAGCTTGCTGCCGGGGGTGCTGGAGCTGATAGCCTGGTAGATAAGAGCCTCACGTCCCCGGTCCAGCCAGTCAGCGGGCCGCACTCCTCATGCTGATGGGCACACACGCACACAGGCGCATCCCTCCCGTGGGTGGCTGTAGCTGGCTGTAGGTAGAGCCGCAGCTGCTAACCCTGGAGCTTTGAGGACAGCTGCTGGCACACAGCTCTTGTCTGGCTCGCTGGCTGTCCCTGCCGGAGGCTCGCTGGCGCTCTCGCAAACCCGCACGCGAGGTGGCTGAGAGAGGCGCGCAGGATGGGAGGGATGCTGCGCTGCCCGGACACTGGGCAGGGGGGCACGGCCGATCCCGCTCCCGCTGACCGCCGGCAGGAGGCGCCGCCCGGCCGCGGGAGCAGCGGGGTCGGACGGGGCGGGACTGGGCGGCCTCGGCAGCGGCAGCGCCCCCGGTGGGACACGGCCGGGCGCCGGTCCCGGAGCGCCGGCTCGACGTGCCTGGCTAAGGGGGAGAGCGCCCCGAGAGTTGGGCACTGCCGGCCCGACGGACAGCGCGGGAATGGGCTGGGGCACCTCTCCTACGGGAAAAGGCTGGGGAAGCTGGGGCTGTTCATCCTGGAGAAGAGGAGGCTCTGGGGAAGACCATAGAGCACCTTCCAATACCTAAAGGGGGCCTATGAGAAAGCTGGAGGGTGACCTTTTTCCAGGACCTGTGGCGACAGGACAAGGGGTTACAGTTTTAAACCGAGAGTTTGATTTCGATATAAGAACTTTTTAAAATGAGGGTGGTGAAGCACTGGAACAGGTTGCACAAGAGATGTGGATGCCCGAACCTGGAAGTGTTCATGACCAGGTTGGATGGAGCTCTGAGCAGTGAAAGGTGTCCCTGGCCATGGTGGAGGGCTGGAACAAAATGAGCTTTAAAGATCTCATCCAACCCAAACCTTTCTGTCATTCGATGGTTGATGGTGACATCCTGTGGTGTTCGATACGTGTCAGACATGAGCACACTCAGCAGCACTGGTGTTTACCAGCATTTCACCTGCAGGCCCCTCTGTTTCTGAGATACCTGAGGTGCCTTGACAACCAAGACCACCAGCAGGAATGCCTGGCATGCCAGAAGCCCCCTCTAGCACATGCTCATCTTCTGTTTTTGAGATCTACATTCAAGCATAACCCTTGTGCTCCTTCCCACACTCCCCAGTTCAGACTAAAGCTCTTGCCAGGGTAATGTGGTACCACATTTTTCCTGACTTCTAAGCAGGTGAACCGTATCACTTTTCCATTCCTTAGGTGCTTGTCACAGCTTCCTGGTGTCCTTCACATACTACCCCAGTTTCCTCTGTGAAGCCACTCTTACCTCTTCTCTTCTAGGGAAAGGTAGGTGTCACTTTGCCTCAAAGCACCAGGCCTGAGGCACTGCAGAGGTGATGGGCTGAGGATCCAGCTACAGCAGGTTGGTGTGAGTGCTCCACACTGTATGCTTCACTCCCTTCTTCTTGCTGGACCCCTGACAAGTGGCAGGGTCCATGGGCAGCAGGAACTCAGTTTCCCCAGAAGGGTTCCTGGTCTTGCCAGCTCACCGCTCCTGTCTCCTGCAATCAGCTTATCCCAAAGAGGTTGAGCAGTGCATCATGCTTCCAAAACTTTATGGTGGCTCCCTTCCTTTCCTCTTTTTCTCACC
>VXBX01007003.1:11124-27729 GCA_013400415.1 Scytalopus superciliaris | reverse complement strand
ACGGGGCGGGACTGGGCGGCCTCGGCAGCGGCAGCGCCCCCGGTGGGACACGGCCGGGCGCCGGTCCCGGAGCGCCGGCTCGACGTGCCTGGCTAAGGGGGAGAGCGCCCCGAGAGTTGGGCACTGCCGGCCCGACGGACAGCGCGGGAATGGGCTGGGGCACCTCTCCTACGGGAAAAGGCTGGGGAAGCTGGGGCTGTTCATCCTGGAGAAGAGGAGGCTCTGGGGAAGACCATAGAGCACCTTCCAATACCTAAAGGGGGCCTATGAGAAAGCTGGAGGGTGACCTTTTTCCAGGACCTGTGGCGACAGGACAAGGGGTTACAGTTTTAAACCGAGAGTTTGATTTCGATATAAGAACTTTTTAAAATGAGGGTGGTGAAGCACTGGAACAGGTTGCACAAGAGTTGTGGATGCCCCAACCTGGAAGTGTTCATGACCAGGTTGGATGGAGCTCTGAGCAGTGAAAGGTGTCCCTGGCCATGGTGGAGGGCTGGAACAAAATGAGCTTTAAAGATCTCATCCAACCCAAACCTTTCTGTCATTCGATGGTTGATGGTGACATCCTGTGGTGTTCGATACGTGTCAGACATGAGCACACTCAGCAGCACTGGTGTTTACCAGCATTTCACCTGCAGGCCCCTCTGTTTCTGAGATACCTGAGGTGCCTTGACAACCAAGACCACCAGCAGGAATGCCTGGCATGCCAGAAGCCCCCTCTAGCACATGCTCATCTTCTGTTTTTGAGATCTACATTCAAGCATAACCCTTGTGCTCCTTCCCACACTCCCCAGTTCAGACTAAAGCTCTTGCCAGGGTAATGTGGTACCACATTTTTCCTGACTTCTAAGCAGGTGAACCGTATCACTTTTCCATTCCTTAGGTGCTTGTCACAGCTTCCTGGTGTCCTTCACATACTACCCCAGTTTCCTCTGTGAAGCCACTCTTACCTCTTCTCTTCTAGGGAAAGGTAGGTGTCACTTTGCCTCAAAGCACCAGGCCTGAGGCACTGCAGAGGTGATGGGCTGAGGATCCAGCTACAGCAGGTTGGTGTGAGTGCTCCACACTGTATGCTTCACTCCCTTCTTCTTGCTGGACCCCTGACAAGTGGCAGGGTCCATGGGCAGCAGGAACTCAGTTTCCCCAGAAGGGTTCCTGGTCTTGCCAGCTCACCGCTCCTGTCTCCTGCAATCAGCTTATCCCAAAGAGGTTGAGCAGTGCATCATGCTTCCAAAACTTTATGGTGGCTCCCTTCCTTTCCTCTTTTTCTCACCTTCTACCCAGCTGCTGCCCCCATCCCCTTGTAGGTGTCAGCCCCTGTGTGCTCTCCCTGGGGACAAGGTCATCCAGCATTTCCCTTGGCCTGCAGCTGCTCACAGGCAAGGGATGCTTAGGGCTATTACTTTGCAGTTTTTCACAGTATTGTTTTCACTTTGTGTTTGAAAAACTGCCTCTTCTGCCCTTCTCATCAGGGGCCAAGGGCACCTCCATGACACCGCGGTAAGTGGTATTAACTAACCTTTGCTTGTGACCTGCCTCTCCTGTTTCATTTTGAGACAAGGGCGACAGGTATTCATTTATCTCTGTTCTTATTGGTTCCTCTACTCAACTTGCTGTAAAACAAGCCCCAAAAATCCCCAGCCTTGATATTTACCAAGAGTCATGGAAACTGCTTTGATTACCATGGGTGCCAGACTGTGCTGAGCAGTACTGGCACTAGCACGGCCCATGAGTGCGTGCAGGACCAGAGCCAGGGAAAACTGTGCTGCCAGGATGCTTGGAGAGAAATGAGAAAAACTAACTACTGCTTCCCTGAGCCTGGAAGTGTCACTTGGTTCCCCATACCTTTGCACACTTTTTGTGTATTTGTGATCAGTAGTTGCTGGTGATTGAAGCATGGGGGTGAGATGGTGGGAGATGGGAATGGATCCACAGGCATTCCCTGCTCTCACAGAAGCACCATGCTCCTGCTGGGCTCAGGAAACTGCCCTGAGCGCAGAGCTGACTGAGTCACCTGTCTCTGATTAAGGGCATGATTCTCCACACACCATGCAGCTGGTGGGGTGGCCGGAGTTGTCTCCCAACTGGTGATGGAGGCAGGCAGGGCAGGTGCTGTCAGAGGTGTAGGCAGACCCACTGGCAGTGAGGTTGCTGTTAGCATCTCTGCCACCACCATTTTCCATCTGAGGAAAAGATCCTTCCCTACAGCCAGGAGGCCTCCCTGACTCTTGCTGGACAGGGCCACGGGGAAGGGCTGGCACTCCTGACAGCAAGGCCAGGGTTTGCCTCTTCTCTGCATCTGGTGCTCAAGAAGTTATTGCCAATTAGCTAAAGTGATGGGCTAGTGTGGTGGTGAAAAACCCTCCTCCAGATGCCCTGTCGCTGAGTTACAGTGTGCTTACTTTGGTTTGGCTGTTTAAAGTGGAGTGACCAACTCAAGTGGACTCCAGCACAGGAATGCATTTGGCAGAGTGATAAGCTCTTTGTGAGTAAAGCCTGCCCAGGGGGCAGGGAGTGAGCTGGATTGTATTAGGACTGCTCTGATTCTGATTAAGGCCATCTGCCAAGGGGTTTATTAAACTTCAGTCCCTTCCAAATGTAATAGTGCTTAGTTGTTCTGAATATTTCTGGACAGACAGGTTCTTGGTTCCCTATCAGTAAAGGAAGGGCTTTCCTCTCTCCAACCTTGTGTCCTACTGTCAGTACAGAGAGTGTGAGCAGGATACCATGGGATGTGAGGAAAGGTTAGCCCATGGAGAGGAGGAAAAACTCTTGCCACTCAAGGCAGGAGTTGGGTTACCACGGGTAGGACTCACAGCTCTGCATCCCTGTCCATCTCAAGGGAGTCTGCTAGACAAAAAGGCTCTGTGTTAGCAAGCTGATGGACTTTTCCAGCCCTGGCTCCCAGCACTGCAACCTGGAGTTCCTAAGACACACCACCAAGAAGCTACTTCCAGAAGCCTGCATGGGTTTCAGCAAAAGCAGAGGTTGGGAGTGTTTGACAGTGAGGTTTCACTGCAACCTGTCACGTCTCAGATGAAGCTTCAGGAACAAGATCCTTTGCCAGTAACCACTACCTTGTGCTGATGTTATCTAGTTTCTGCAGAATGAACTTGCTGAGTTGTCATCTGTGGCACTGTCAGGGGAAGTCCTGACTCCTGACACTGCAGTTCCTGCCTCTGCTTTGCCATAGCCCCAATTCCAGCAGCATTATCTGGGCTGGTTGGATTTCCTGGACACCTGCTTGTCCTGAAAAGGCATGGGTTGTCAGGAGAAAGTGGGCAGCAAGGCTGTGCTCCGGGCTCTCAAATCCAGTGGAGCCACTAGGTAGCTTCTGATTGAGGATACAAGGGCTACTGACAGCTCGTCACAAGGTGATGCTGAACACCTGGTGACGGGTAGCAAGAGGGGGTTTGCACTAGTGCTAACCTGTGTGTATCAGCAAGTGCCTCTCAATACGTGGACTACTGGGTTCTGTGACAGGGGCAAGCTCTGTGGGTGCCAGACAGAGGCATTTTGCTGCATTATGCATTCCTTTTCTTCTGTGCAGACCTTCCCTGTGAGCAAAGTGACCTGATCCACTCACCAGCTTCAGCTAGCAGATAATAGATGAATAGTCAGGTACTGGTGCATGCTGGCACTGCGGTGTGACTGGCAGGATGATGACACCCCATGCTGCCAGGGTAACAGGCTGACAAAACCAAACTCACTGGTTCAAACAAACTCCCTTGGCTGCAGGCACAAGGTGTTCTCTGCTGTCTGCTCTGCTGTCTGTTGGACACCTCAGGTCGCTGGATCATATGCACAAGTTTTAAGAGCAATGCAAGCTGCCAGTGTACCCTACCTGGCCACCTTGCATGTGACATGGAGCCTCATTCAGTGAGGGCTTTGGGGCACATTTCTTAATCTGATAGCAACCATCCACTGTGGCTGCAAGTTCTGGCACTGCTCAGCAGTTGGGTTTGTACACTGGGGTAGCAGCACCTCAGCATTTCTCCCAGCCATGCTCTGTAATATGCCTAAGTGCCAGCTGGAACATAAGTGGTATAGATGAGAGTGCCCGTGGGTTCAAGACTCTCCTCCAAATTCAGGATAGAGCTACCTGGTGGCTCCCTCTCATTGTGCAGCAGTGGGGGAAGGAGGAAGGCTGCATGAGGAATGGGATGAAGAGTACACCCATCCTTTATAACTGTGATGCCATGGTAAATGGGGGGAAGCTTCCCTGGATTGTGTGTTTGCTTTTGTCTGCCCTGCTGTGAAATCAGGAGACATCCAAAGATAGGTGCTGACCTAAATTAGGGCTGCAGGAAAATTTCCCTATGTGGGGGCTAAAAGTCCCACTACTTTAGAGTGGAAACCAGTGAAATGCCATGTGATAGAGACGTGCAGAGCAATGCCTGGCTTAGAGATAAGTCTGTTTCTCTGCTCACCCCCTCACAATATGTTCAAAGAAATGGAAAGACAACTCATTTCACACTGGTAAACTGACACACTTCTCACAGAGCCAGCAAACTGGTTTGTGCAGGTGGACAAGATACCCTGTTGGCCAACAGTTTCAGAGGGTTCACAAGGGATCAGGTATTGATATGAAAAACAAGGATACCCAAAATTGAAGTAAAAAATTGGCTTAAATAAGATAGCACATGGCACAAATCTTGGACATCTACTTTGGGGTTTGGGTAAAGAATGGTGGGAAAGAGTTTCCATCTTTTTTCTGTCCCCTCTTTGAAGACAATGTTGGCAGCATTACTTATGTCAGGAGGATTGACTTTTCAAGTCAGGGCCTTGCAGCAGCACTGCTGGCATGGCTTAGGGTATAGCACTTCTCCCTCATCCCACCTCCAGAGCACTGTCAGGGATGAGGTGGAGGTCACCCATGTCTGGGCACTGATGCTGGCACCCACTGCCAAAGCTGTGGGAAAACTAGCCATGCTCCAGGAGGCTGGTTATGGAAGTTCTCTCTTGTGCCACGGTACTGAAATGCAAAAGTGGAAAGCACAGGATGGATGGTCATCTGAAACTGACCCTCTCCCTCCCTCTGCTGCTCTGAGTGTCCTGGGGAAACCTGTGGGACTTTGTAAGCCCTCTGAAATAGCCAGCACTAAATGGGTCCTCCTTTGTGTTTGGGTGTTGGACCATGAGTCTCCCTCTCTCCTTGTGTTTCTCTCATAAAAGCATTGAAGAGCCCTGAGCTGGGCAGGGGCTCCAGGAGATGAACCAGGTGTGGGACAGGGGCTCAGCCTGCAGCAGCAGCCTGCTCTGGGATGGGTTGTCTCCCAGAGAGCTGGCAGCAGGAGAGAGCTGTGTGTGCCAGCTGGTCGGTGCGCCAGTGTGTGCTAATGCAAAAGCAGGACTGATGGGGCTAAAGTGTGTTTGTGTGTTTTGATAACTCTGCCAGTGTGGTAGTGCCAATCAGCACTATTTGCATAGGCACCAAGCGTACCTTCTGCACAGCTCTCTCGTCCTCTTCTTCCCAGCCACTCTGCTCCACACTGCCTGTCCTCCCCCGTGCCGCCCCCGACGTGCCATGCTCCGGTACTGCCCATACAAGCAGCACACGCGCCTGGGTGCGAGCTCACTGCGTGAGTGCCCATCAGTGCAGCTACTTGTGCTGAACACCTCCTCCAACTACCCTGCGTGAGCTGAAGGATTTGGGAAGCTTGTTCCTACCAAATGGGGTGGGGAGGAGGGAGTACAGTATATACCTCCCTGTAATCCAAAAGTGGAGCAGATCCCATTGGTGTGGGAATACAGTGCTGGCATGAGTGTTGTTCACAGTCATCTCCTACCTAGGTGGGTGTGTTGGAGTCTAGCTCCAAGAACATGCCCTAAATAAGCTGTACTCAACCCTTGGCAGTCTTGAACATGTTTTATGGTGATGGGTAGTGTTGAAGAACATTTTTCTCTGAATGGCGTCATGGAGCAGCAACGTAATACACTCAAGAATCATGTATTAATTTAAGAGAAAAGTAATGCATTCACTATCCGCCCCCGTGCCATGGATCATGGCTGCAAGCAGTGCCCAGTGAACATCAATTCCTCCATCATGGTGTGGTCATCCCCTGGGAGCACAATTTTTGCTGCTTGGTCGCTTCAGTTGGATTCACTGCAGCACTAGCAGAGGCCCAAGGTTGGGTCCTGCTGCAACCGTGGCAGGCCTGGACAGCCATATGTGCCTCTCCTGATCTTGTGGTAACCTGGAAATGCACATGCTGGACAGCACAAAGGAAGATGGGGCTATGGTCCCTTACCATCATCAGTAAGTCTACCCCTGGGTGGATCAGCACTTCTGGTTAAACGGGTCACTGCCCTTCCTCTTTGGGCCTTCCCCATCATCACCGAATGAGACTGCCACCGAGATGAGTCAAACCGTCAGACAACATCTGCACCCTCCACACACCCTGTCCATGCGCTTGGATAGTTCAGCTGGTGGGCTCAGCCCAGGCAGCGGAAGCAAAGAAACCCTGGTTGACTGGGGGGCGTCTGGCAGCTGAGATTTTTCGGTGTCCCAGGTATGGCTGGGTGATCTGGTCCATTTCTGACCAGATTCCAGAAGCCAGACAGGGCCTCTGAGGACAGTAGTGAGAGAAAGTTTGGCCTCAAGTGGATGTACTCTGCCAGGGTTTGGGATGTGCTAACCTGGAGACTGGTGTCAGTGCACATCTGAGTACTTGCTCATGAGATGCTAAGTCCTTGCCAGGAACAGATTAGAGGTTGCTCAACTAATTACCCAACCAGTCTTATCTGTACAGGTTAGGAGAAGGAGTGTGTGGTTCATCCCTTCAAAATAGCCTGAGATGTAGTCTAATATATCTGTGTCTTGACACTGAAACTCCAGTATGTGTTGGAAGCACCCTGACAACCTCCTGCCAGCCCTTCAGCTGGGAGCTCTAGCCAGGCTTGCTTTTCCCCTCCAGTGGGGTCAGACGGACCCCAGCTACCTGCTGCTCATCAACCATATCTGGAAAGCTAACACATTTGGTGTTTCCTTTCTATAGTTTCCTTCTTTTAAAATATGGACCGAAGAAAGTGTTACTAATGACATTTTAAAAATGCACTTAAAAGTGGTGAAGCCAAGTACCAAAGAGCTAGAAATTGCCAGAAATGGGTATATGACCACTTCCAATTTTATCCTGGATTGCCACCTCTTCAGCACCCAGGCTGGACCGTGGCTGAAGGGAGTGATGAGTTGGTCAGCTAGGCTGCCTCCTTTCTTAGCAGAGCTGGGAAACTCCTATCCAGTTGGTGAAGCAAGGAGCTGCAGAAAGAAAAGAGAGTCTCCTGGGTAGACAATTGGTGCCTCCCTGGAGAGCTGGGTCTGTATCTACCCCTGCCTTGAAGTTACTCTGTGAGTTGGTGAGCCGCAATAGCAAGAGCTTTCACAGGAGCAGCCACGTCTTCCTTATTTGCCAGAGATGCTTTACAGAAGTGCTAAAAGTTTGCAGCTGCAGAAACAGACATGAGGATCTGGGGTTTGATTAAATTAAGTGTTATATAGGGCCAAAACCACTGAAAAATTTAGATCCTAATTGGTTCAAAGCATGTTCAAAACAAAACGAATAAGTACTTACGACCTAAATCTCTCTTTGTCTATTATTTCACACCTGTTAAATAGGGATAACTCCACCCCTCCACCCCAAACCTGAAGAGTTGGCTGAGAAGAGATTAATTAATAATCCTGAAGAACTCAGTGCTGAAGCAATGAGCGCTAGAAAGAATCTATGAAGAAATGGAAAAGCAGGATGCTGGAGCAGGCTCTGACTGCAGGACAGCAATGAAGGTAACACAGCCATCCCAGGGAAGAAACTTGAAGTTACAGAGCACAGCATATTGCTTGGCATGAGGGTGTAAATGCAGTGTGTTTAAGGGACTTAATTCTGGGATTTCCATACTTTTGAGTGCTTGATTTACAGCACTTGTCATTTATCGGACGTTCAGGGTGTAAAGTACCTGTTTCCTGTACACTGGCAGGTTGCACCCAGTAAGGACTGAAAGTGTTGGTGTGATGGACGTTTGCTTTCTGCTGGGTGGGATGAATTTGGTGGGACTATGCTTGAGCTCTCATGGCACAATCTCCCTCTCACACTCATCTCAGCCAGGATGAAATAACCCTGGTGACCGAGACTGAGGAAGCTGCCCATATTGCAGACAGGACCAACAATTGCTGACAGAGTAGGACATGGCAGAACCATCTGGTAGAGAGCAGGTTCTTTGTTCTACACAGGTTAACATCTCTTATCAGCACTGATTTCTACACAAAGGTCTTCAGACTCAGGGGAATGATAAGCAAATCGCTGCAATTGTCCAAATATTGTAAGAAATTATTTGCATAAAATGCTACATGTGAAGCAGAAACAGCCTCGGTGGTTTATAGGAGGCTGAAGTAGGTAGCTGCTCTAGCCTTGATTTTTAAATAGCACTATGCACTGAATGGTTGTGCAAGCAAGATGAGTGAGATGGATGGGTGGATGCAGTTTTGAATGTTGTTGTCATAAGCCTGCAGCAGGCGAGAGGGCTTAAGCAGCAAGTTTATAAGGAAACTTTTGGCACCCACTTGTGCTGAGGAAGCCAGTTGCACAGGGACACATGGGCTTTGGAGGTAGGGGTGCTGGCTGCAGTTAAGACTGAGAAATGCCTCATGTGCTCTCCGGGCTCTGAGGAGCCCTTCTTAGCAGCTTTTAAATTTTTTTTCAATTATATTTTTTCTTTACTTAAAACCTGGAAACATAACTCATAACATAGTCCATTCTACAGAGGTAGGATTCAACCGGGACCCTTTCCAACAGGGGTTTGTTCCCAGCCACTTCATATGGAGAGCTTCCTAACCTCATTTTGCTTCAAATCTCAGATCTGCACCTTTCTGGCTGCAGTGGGAGCCTGTTGCTTCTTACCCTGTTCTGGCTGCACAGAAACCAATTGACCACCCTTTCCATTACAACACATGAAAGACTGCTCCTTCCTCCCCACCCACTTCCCACCCCAAAGACTTCTCTTTTCTAGGCAAAATGGACCCAACTTCTTCACTCCTTTCTCTTAGTACAATATTTCTGTGTATTTATCTGTTGTATTGTTCTTTTCTCGACTATTCCACTCTGGACCTGGGACTCTTAATGGGTCCTGGCCCTGCACAGGCAGCACAGGGCAGTCATCTCCCCTGCCTTGTCCCAGCACCCCAGGCCAGTACCCAGCTCCTTTGCTACACCTGGGTGCTGCTGGCAAAGTTTCAGTTTTCAGTGCCCTGCAACCCCCGGATTTTTCCCTGCTGTTCTGCTGCCCTGCTTGGTTATTCCCCAGATCTATCTACATCTCACTTTGCTTTACATTTGCATTTGTTCTTGCTGAACTGCATCTTACCACTTTCAAACTATTTCTCCAGCAGTTAAGATCACATTAAGCCCAGCCTCCAGAGTCCCTGCAACCACTCTGTCCCGGGAGAACAGGACTGTCTTCAGCCTGCTGTTATTCAGAAGGGACAAATGCAGGACTGGTTGGCCCCATCCTTCCTCTAAAACTCTCTGGAACTCTCTCTTCTCCATCAAGCTGCTGGTACAGCAGTAACCTAACACTTGTGAGTTCATGCAGTGCCACTGACAGTGATTTCATACCTACTATGATCAAGATCAAGGTACCTGAATGATCCCAGAGAGGAAGTCAGGGGATGTTATTCACAGTGTAAATTTAGTCACCTATGTCAAGCACCACCACTAGGAGACTGACTCCTGAGACTGTCCCTCATAACCAGGGGAGAGCCTGGGGAGGGACATCAGGAAAACAGCTCCCCACGTTGTGCCTGCAGCAGGCACCCAGGGCAGCTCCAACAGAGCTGTGAGCAGATGCTGGTGGAGCCATGCTGGTGGTTTCTTCTGCTCTGGGTTGGGGATTTGCACCTCTGTCTACAGGAATGGCATGTGGCACTGCCTGTGAGGAGACAACATGGGTCCTGCCCAGCTCGGAGGATCTTTGTGAAGGCCCTGCCCATCTTCCCTCCAGGAGACACTGTCTCACTTACAGCACAGTCATAAGTGACAGGAATTCATTAGCATCATAGCTAGCTTAAGGGCAAGGGGTGTGTTTGGACAAGGCAGGAAAAGGGGTGCTCTCTTAGTCCTGCTCAGCAAGACCAAGTGTCCAAACCCTCTCCCATGCTGTTGCCCTCTCCTGAGATATCTCTATCAGCTGTTAATAAAAGCCCAGCTCTGGGCAAACCAAGGTGCAGCTCAAAACTTTTGTCCTGTGGATCTAAGAATAGCCTTTGCCATAGCCACATTCTGGACAGTTTTGCACGGACTGTCCAGCTCCTGCCAGGACACCCAACTTCCCTGCATTGCATCCTGCCAGCACACCCATTGCCTTCCCAGCTGCCTCCCTTCAGGCACTGACCTTCTAGATACAAAAGGAAGGAGCTCGGTTTATTTGCCCAGTAATGGAACAAGGATATTTTTCTCTGAGGAAGGAGCTCCCTCCATCTTGCCCCGACCAACAACAGCCTGCAGAGCTGAATGGGCCAAGCAGTCTCTGAGATCCACACACCAGCAGAGGAGCGTGGTTTCCTCAGGAGAGTGGGAATCCAGCACTGTGCTGCCTGGGAAGGAAGTGCCGCACAGGGTTGTGGAGTTCAGAGAAGCGTAGCAATGCAGCGAGTGAGTGGATCCTTCAATAGTTATGCTGCAATCTGATGCCTTGGGAAGCCTGAACTCAATACCCCTCATCTCACCGGTGCCTTCGGCTACTCCATTCCTGGAGCCAGCTGCACCAGAGCAGCCCTGCCTGCTGCAGGGAGGTTGCACTGCCAGATCGGGTCCCTCAGGGTGGTTCATGCCAAGCAAGCCAACCCTTGCAGCCATGTTATAAAGTGTGGTAGGTCCTAGCATTTCCCTACAGCACACCAGGAGAAAAAATACACTTAAAGCTGTGAAATGTTCAGCTAGTAGGGCCAAGGGTAGAGCACCAGTGCCACAGGATGTTTCTAAAGAGGGAAATGAGCCAAAATGGAGCAGTTTTGCTACTGGAGGTAAGCCAGGCATTTCCTCAAGTCATCCAGCCTGCAGCCAGCCCCACGTGTTTCTTGTTTTGGCCATGTTTGCCCATGTGTTGGCTCCATGAGCGGTAAGGGTGGGAAGAAATGCCAGCTATGCCCATGCAAGTCTTCACTGTGCTCTGAGCACATGTGCTTTCTGTGCTGCAATACATCTGCAAACCGAAAGCTGCCAATACTCTTACCCAAGTGACCCCTGCAATTCAAATGCCCTGCTGCTGAGACTTGCTATCTGCTCCTCCCTGAGGCAGGAGAAACTCAAACAAAGCACCAATATGCAACAAAAACTAGGAAGGAGGAACTGGGAATTGCTGCTTTCCACAGGAATGGGTTACTGTGGATGGGTTCGTGCCTATTTCTTTATCTACTCCTTACGGCACATGCAAGAACTTAGTCACTCCAAAGATGTGTGCTCCTGTCCCTTCTGCATTGTCACCTCCAGAGCCGCTAGCATGGGCTACCCTGAGGCACCGCTGAAGCACTGCTGTCCCAGGGGCTGTTTGCACATCTTCTGAGGTTCATACTAAGGGTGGAAGGAGTTCCACACAGCACAGACCAGGGGACAAACAAGGGGATGCAAAGAATCTTCTCCTTGCTGCTGTCTGCATGGGCTGATCCAAAGATCCTTACATTTACAGCACTTTAATTTGTCTGCCACAGTTGATATTCCCCTTATGGGCTAATGGTGACATAATAATGAATGTTCTAAAGTGCTAAATAGCTCTGCTATATAGAAAATGCTAGTCCTACCAATTCCAGTCCAAATGTTCTAAGATCCTGAGCCTTCTTAGATGGAACTGGTGCTTCACTGTGCGCTACAAGCCATCTGCACAAACAGTGTTTATGTGGCACCTGCTGAGGGTACCCGTCCCCTGCCCAGGACCCACGTCAATGGTGGTGGGGGTGGCACATGGAGGGGGGGAGGGTTGTGGGAAGTTTGGTGGCTGCCTGGGGATTTCCTCAGCTGGCTTGGGGTGACTGAGGCTGCCTGGAGCTGGACTGATCCCCTGCCGTCACAGGGCTGGATGGCACACAGTGGCCCTGGAATTTCTGGGGCTCCCAGCAGCACCTCCTCCGCACTGCCCTCCTTTGAGGGTCCAAGTTTCACAGCCAGAGCTGGGGTTTTCTTCCTTTCCATCTCTGCTGTTTGTCTCAGAGAAAACCCATCTCGTTGTTTTTCAACTGTCTGAAGGTGTTTTTCGGGGGTTTTTCAGGCTATTTTGAAGCTCATTTTTCCCAGATGTGCTTTTTTTTCTTCTTCTTTTTTATTAATTTTTTTTGTTCTGTAACTTTTCTTCTTTGCCTTAAAGTTTCCGGCCACGTGACTTTCAGCTTACATCCCCAAGGTTCTGAGAAACCACAGGAGGCTGAGACCTAAAGGGAAGGTGCAGAGGCTCTGAGAGGAGAGGCAGCGAAAGTGTCGGAGTTTTGGGCAGGAGGACAGTGTGCCTCTGGGACGGGTGAGAGCAGGGAAGCCAAGGGACATCTCAGGGGTGGCAGAGGAAGGCAGGGGTGAGGCAGAGAAGCAAGACAGAAGGCAGGCACACCAAGAACACAAAGGAAGCTGAAGAGACCCTGGGAGCCAGAGACAGGAGCCATGCCCCACAGCTCCGACAGCAGTGATTCCAGCAGCTTCAGCCAGTCTCCACCTCCCAGCAAGCAGGTAAAGCAGTGACCCTTCTCCAGCTCTCCCACCTGGAGATTCCTTTGGGATGGGCCATGGGTAGGTGGGAGGTAGGATGGCGCCCACCGCTGGTATTTTCATAGCTCCATATGGCAGAGCTTTCTAGGAAATGCTGTGGAGAAGGGGATCCAGGGCTCAGCTGATGGCCCTGGTAGGAGCCCTGGCCACTGAGGTGGGTAGAGGAGAGGAGAGAAGGCCTGGTTACGTGGGGCTGTGCCAAGGGCAACAGAGGGGCAAGGACCCCAGCCATGGTGGATCCTGCAAAGCATGCCAGGCAGGCAGGAAGTTTCATTGTGAGAGTTGGTGCTCTGGCACCAACCAGCCTGAGCAGGCACCTCCTGACCATGAACTGGGGCAGCTCAGGGGCTGTCTGCCTGCTTCCTGCTTCTTGGAGGACTTGGGATTCAGAAAACCCTTACACTTTGAGTCTGCTTTCTTTTCTATTCAGCCTCAGAGGTTTTTCATCTTAGTGGTTGCTTGACAGAGAGATTTTGTTTTGCTCCATGGCATACCTTAAATGGTAGGTATTTTGCTGGCAGATACTGACACAAATTCACGGTGTTCCCACCACCTTTTCTGGATAAGCTTTGTTATACCTGTCACTGGCCATTTCTCTAAGTCTGGTAAAAATGTCAAGTACCTGAGACTTTGCTCAGAAATCTTGAGGATAATCTGGGCATATGATTTTTGGCTTGCAATCAAGGGTGGGGAAGCATTCTTGTAGAGAATAGGATAAAGTGCCAAAGGGTTTGCCAAAGGATAGGGACTGGACCTTACGCAGGACATAGGAGCTGCTGTATGTGAGACATTTTCAAGACATTGAAGGCAAGGAAAAAACGGTTAAGTTCAAAGAAAAAAAAATCTTGGGTGGGGGGGGAAGGGGGAAGAGGATGTGGACAGATTGATGGGCTGGGAAGATAACTTTTGCGGCTGAGTTTTGTAGTCTTGTGGAGAAGTGGTGATGTGAATGTTAAAGAGTCCACAGAAGGGGCAGTGCAATATGAAAATAGAAGATGAAAGAGTCTGTTTGACAGTTTCAACTGTCAGAGCCAGCAGCAGGACCAGATCTCTGCAGAGAATGGCTGGTCCACGAAGCTCGTGACCTGGAACCTGGAGCCCTGTTCTCCCTTGCTCGAGGGAGTGTTGCAGTCAGTGCTGCAGCCACTGCTACCAAGGAAGTAGAGAAAAAAGATCAGGGACCTGGAGCAAATGAGATCTGGGTTAAAAACAGAAGCTCTGAGTTTGTCCAGTTAAAAAAAGAAAGGGCTGCATTGAGAGGGTCTGCAAAAAATAAAGCCCGAGGGAAAAGGGTGATGGAGAGGGAAGGAACCTACAGAGGTGAAAAGAGGAAAACACAAACTGAATCTCTGGAAAAAATGGTTTATCCAAGGACCTCAAATGTCTGCAGTGCCATTATCCTGCAGAAAGGCAGGGAAGGGAAAGGTTTTCTGTACAAGAATGCAAAATGTCTCTCTTCCATAAGGAGGTCCTTACTCTGGTCCATCAAACCATATCGCAGGCCTGTGTGTTGATGAAAGGAGACAGGTCATTTCCCAGCAGTTCTGGGATGCCCAAGTATATCAGATGGGCCCCTCCTGGCAATGAGAGGCAAAAGCATCACACATCCTTGGGCTATGGCTTTGTCATGGTATAGATGATGTGTATCCCATGTCCTGTGCTTCAATGATGTTATCTGCTGTGTCTCCTTCTCACTTACTGCCCTGCAAAAGGGTGAGGGAGAGAATGCCCAGTTATTTCTATGCCTTGTTTCCCTAGGACTCTTCTGATGACATGAGGAAAGTCCAAAGGAGGGAGAAGAATCGCATCGCTGCCCAGAAGAGCCGCCTGAGGCAGACCCAGAAAGCAGACACACTGCACTTGGTGAGCACTCCCACCCTTCTTCATCTCCAGTGCTGAGGGCTCACACAGGACACAATGTGCTTCTCCCCTGCAACTTGGAGTGGAGATACTCAGTGGAGGCAGGGCAGGAGAACTGAGGCCAGGGCAGGATGTAGGAATCCGTGCTCGCAGCAAGAGCACACAGCCCAGGATGACTGCCACTGAAGCATTTAGTTTTGCACCTAGTTTTGAATCTACCTTTATCTCTCAGTCTTTCATTACTGATTTCCTTTTCCAGCCTCTTCTGACTGAGTCACTCAGAAGCTCTTTGAAAGCACAGTCTCACCTGGGCTGGTTCTCCCTGGAATTGTGATTCATGCCACCATTTATGCAGAGGTGCAACAGCATACAAGGATGCTCTTTGGCACTGTGGGCATCCCTGCAGCTCTTCTTGGTATGAAGAATTAGATGTCTGCTTTTCAGAAGGGATGGCCACTTCTGGCTGTATGTGTTTGGGCAGGAGTATGTGGTCAGTGTTGGAGCACAGGGGCTGGGATCCTTTGAATTTTGCACATTGGTAAGTGCAGTCCCATATGTTTTGGACCACTGGTGGGCAGGATGAAGAACACCCAAGCTGCAGTGGACAAAGACAATCTTTGTCCCTGCACTGGGCTTGGCTGCCCTTTGAAAAGTAGTAGTTCAGCTCATGTTCAAAAAAACATCTTTTGACTTATCAGTCTTCATATTGCCCCTTATCCAAATTTTTGGGAATAATACTTGAGAATCCAGTCCTGAACCTTTCTCCTTACATAGTGGACTCAGCCCATGGTTGGAGCTAGGTTTAAGACAGAGATTTCACTCTTTTCTCAGTAGGTGATGATCCTTCTAGAGCTGACATGGTTTTAGGCTGATTGCATTTCATCTGTCACCAGCAACAGCTCTGGGTGACTGTGCCTGACCCCCTTTCCTTGGGGTCAGTGCTCTTTCCAAGTTAATCCTAGAAGTAGATATGGGCTCTGATCCTCCCCCAGGAAAATCCTGCCTAGCTATGCACTAAGAAATGGACTGATTTTCTTAGAGCAGATAACAAACCACTTGCATATGAGATTAGTACTGCTGAATTAGCATTGATAGCACACAGTCCTTGCCTTCCCATGGGGATGGGAGCAGGGAGGCTAAGTCCTGGATCCTGACAGGCAGATGAAAAAATGCAGGGAGGCAAGTAGAGTATGGATGGTGGCTTTCTGCTAGGCTTTTTTTTCCCAGCTCCTGGTGGATAGTGACCCCCTGCTGCTCCTGGGTTCATTCTCTGAGTGCTCTTTGCCTTTGGGCAATTCTGAATTAAGGACTTCGGTTCTTTGATGTGGTTCTGCCCAGAAGAGCATGGCTCAGCTTGAGCTATGGTGGTATGAAAGGAACCAGCAGCTCCATCTGCCCCAGAGTTCTGTAGTTTGTGTTGTGAGGGGAATGAGTCATGGGAAGGCTGTGGCTCCCAGTCCCTGGGTGCTTCCCATCAATTCCGGAGTTTGACAACAGTCAAGATTTCCATAGCGTTTGGTCATGTCTGAGAGATGCTGTTTGCTGCGTGAGCTCCTGCAGTGACAGCAGCTGTAACTGGTAGGTGCATTGCAACCTGTGCACAGAGAGTGGGTGCCATCAGCATGGCATGGAGGGGTGAGCAGGGTGATGGCAAGTTGGCTTTGCCAAGGTGGTGGTGCAGCTTTCCAGGGCCTCAGAGTGCTGGGTCCTGCTTTAGTTGTCTTGGCTGAGTTTGCAAAGCCTGCTGCTGCATCCTCCCTCCCTCTTCTGATCCTGCCCAGGCTGCTGGGTTCACAGTCAGTTGGTGCCTGCAATGCTCCAGCTTGGAGCTGGCTGCACTTCAGAAGATGCAGAGGTAGCAAAGGCTTCAAATGCTCTCAGTATCATCGAGACAAGGCAGAGCATCATTATTAACCCATTTGTTGTTATTCTCATTAATAACAGTATTAATTCAGTTCTTCTGAGGCCTCAGTTTCTCTTTTCTTCTGACTCAAGAGTCTCCCCCCCC
>VXBX01007003.1:0-11093 GCA_013400415.1 Scytalopus superciliaris | reverse complement strand
CCCCCCTCCCCACAGTGCTGCTCCTTTCCCCGGCTGCTAGCAGGAAGCAGTGAGTCTCTTCTTTCCAGGGCAATGACAGGTTTCCTGTGACAGGTGGTTTTCTGGTTAAAGAAGGTGGCGGTTATTCAGCTCACTCTCCCCCGGGGGCTGGGCTGCCCGGGAAGCACCCGGAGATGTGACTGTGCATGAGAGGGAGCGAGAAAGCCTGGGCGGGAGCAAGCCACAGACACTTCTCGTAAGCCGGCACCGGGGAGCGTGGCTGGGGCCGCCGGCATCGCACCCGCACCCGGCCCGGCCAGCTGGGGGAGGAGGGTTTACCCAGGCGTGGCTTTGTGACGAATTTACCAGAAATATGTCATTCTGGAAATTCTGCGGGGCAGAGAGGTGCAGGACCACAACCCTCATGTCCCTAGCTCATCCCTGCAGCTCCCACACTGAGGAAGCCCGTGTGGTTTTGTCTCCTCAGGAGAGCGAAGACTTGGAGAGGCAGAATGCTGCCCTGCGCCGGGAGATCAAGCAATTGACAGAGGAGATGAAGCATTTCACATCAATGCTGAGCTCCCATGAACCGCTGTGCTCCATCCTGACATCCCCTCCACCACCTCCAGAAGTGCTTTATGCCACACACTCTTTTCACCAGCCCCACATTAGCTCCCCGCGCTTCCAGCACTGAGCCAGCAAGTATGACGGCAGCCTGCCAGCTCCACTGATGGCAAGAAGTAACTTAATGGGGCTCACTTTTCCATCCAAGGGAAGGAATTAGACAGGTGGACATTTCTTCTTAAAGTGTGTACTCTGAGTGACTTGCCTAAGACTTGCTCCCTGTGCAGAAGTGGAAGAGCCACCGCAAACCATCTTTGGGCAGTTTCCAGCTTGGATCCTGGGAAGAGGAGACAGTCACAAAAGGGCACCAACCCCCTTCTCTGGTGCTTGTTTGGGCACACTCACAGGAGTGTGCAGCCCCGACAGCATCCATAAGAGTGGCTGGATGTGACACGTAACAGCCGGAGCTCCAGGAAGAAGAATGGGAGCAGGGGTGGAAAGGAAGGTTGGGGGCCACAGAGTATCAGGGCAAAACTGATTTATTTTTTTATAATAAAGATTGAAAATTATTAACTCTTTGTTTCCAAAATAGGATCTGAGTCAATCCTGGCGTGATACAGTGAAGACACAGGCAACAGGAGGGGAGAGCTGGGAGTCCAAGAAACAGCCCTTCATGTGCAGGCATCTAATCCAGGGCCAGCAACTGGTGCCCCACATTTAGAAGGGCGGCCCATGTGCATACAATGGGCAAGCTGAAGAGCAATGGTTTGTAGGGTGATGAAGTTCCTGGAGAGGTTGAGTCCCTCCCTGTTTCAGGACTGGACCTGGCTAATGAGTCTGACATGCCACAGGTCAGATGTAACATCACAGGTCTTTTCCCTGCTGTTCCTCTTGGCTCCCTGCTACTGATGGCTATGCTTACACATGCTCCCCTTGCATGTATGGAGGTGCACTGCCATATCATGACAGCTCACATGCAAGTCTTGGTGGGCTGATGGACCTTCAGCTTGGCCAGCAGCACAGCTGGGAAGGAGCATCGTGTCATGGAGGGAGGTGGTGCTGTGCTGGAGTGCATAGGAGAAGCAAGACCTAGGAGGACTCTTCCTCCAAGGCACTCTGCTAAGCCATGTAGCTGTAGCCTACGCTGTTTCCCCTTGTCCGCCCGTCACAGCTCCACAAAAGGCTACTTCGCTACCTCATTCATTGAAACACATGAAACCTGAAAGGTCAGAGGGGAGTAGGTTGATACTGTTGGGTCTTATCTACTGGAAACACAAGCTGGTCCATACACATGGTCTCTGCATCTTACATACTCACCAAGCTGCAGTCACCCACTGGCCTCACTCTATACACAGGGCTGAAGCCCACGTGCCAGTGCAGGTCCTGTTGCTAATGGTGGCTCAGGACTTCTGCCATCTTCAAGCAGAATTGGCTGCAATTTTTTCAGCATAGAGTACCACAAGCAGTCCTACTGACGCAGGCTTTTAAATGAGATAACAAAACTCAATTTGTAGATATCCTTATTTCGGGCACTGAGAAACAGCATATTTCATGAGGTTTGTCCCATCATCATAGCCCACAAGAGCGGTTGGGTAAAGTCTGTAACGTGCACCCATTTTCTCTCTGGTTTGCACTAGTGGGAGGATAACCAAATGCTGCCATGACTCATCAAGCTGTCCTCAGGAGAGATACAGGTACCACTGTGATTTCCCCTGCCCTGGTTGGTTCAGGGGCTTGTGACCCTCCTGCCTCCAGTTTCTGTGCCAGCATGGGAAGCGCTGCAGTCAGAGACTCCTAGTGTTGGCACGTTGGCCTGGGTGTCACTACCCTGTGAAAGCAGTGCTGAGGCAATGGGCGATTGCACAGGCCCTCCCTGTCTGTGCGGCTCTGCCCCTGCCCCGAGGGAGATGTGCACACATAGGGAAGGATGGTAGTTATTCCAGCCAGGCAGCTGCATTTCTGCACACAGGACATGCAGAATACACGTACAGGAACAATTTCAGTGTGTCTTACACCACCCCTCTCTGCTAGATTTCACACCAATAGGCTTTTTCCATCCATTGGTTCAACAAACAGAGCAGCTGATTCCTCACACAGGCCATGCTTTGAGCCGCACAGGCTACACAGACCCTTCCCAAAGTGCTTTTCTTTGGGATTTGTCCCTTTAAACCTGAGAGAGATGATTAACTCCAGCTCTGGAGGATTTTTTCTTTACAGGCTCTGCTTCTGCTCCTTCAGCCTCTTGTGGATTTTCTCCCGTATTTTTCGCTTGATGTTCCTTAGGACTCTGATGCTTCCTTTCTTCCTAGATTACAGTCAGAGAAAAAAACTACTTCTACCTTGCTTGGGGTTTGCTGTGGAGGGAACTTCAGGCTCATGTTCCTCACTGGAGGATGCAACAGAGCCCCTGCAAAGCTTGCACTGACAACACAGTGTCATCTACAATGACAGCTCTCCATCCTTGCTGCGACCTTTTTGTTTTCTCATGTCTATAAAATGCTAAGCTTGGTTTTAGCTGCACGTAGAGAAGGTCCTACCCTGATATATGTGTAACCTATGCCCACACAGACATGAAGCCAGTATTTTTGCTGCAGAGCTGTCGAAGTCTGAGATCCTTCAGGCTGGGTGGGGTTCTGTGTAATGCCCACAGAATTGCTAGACTACTCACTGGTAACGTCTCAGACCTATTGCTGCGACTCAGAACGAAAATAAGCGGTAAGTGGTGAGACTGGGAGACGGGTTTGCAACAACATCCTCTCCAAAACCTAAACAATATTCTTGGCATAGTCAGTTAAGCTGTACGTCTTCTGCATGGCTGGCTGTGAGCTGGAAGGCCTCCTAGCAGCGCTCTGCTCAGCCGTTTGGGCCAAACACTGGGTGTTCGCTGGTGCTAGGAGACGTATCTTCCAAGCTGACTTGCCTTTGCCCCGGTCTTGCCCGCAAAAACCTGATCACAGAAGATGATCTGCATGGTTCAAGCCTATTTTGACCTCTGTTTGCTTATGGTGATTGTGCAGTGTCTCGGAGACAGTCTCACTTTGTTAGGAAGAATGGTTCT
Organism: Scytalopus superciliaris; assembly: GCA_013400415.1. Classification (NCBI taxonomy): domain Eukaryota; kingdom Metazoa; phylum Chordata; class Aves; order Passeriformes; family Rhinocryptidae; genus Scytalopus; species Scytalopus superciliaris. The sequence goes on along the minus strand of VXBX01007003.1, from coordinate 7,492 downwards.
CATGAGAGAATGTCCTTATCACCCAAGCAGCAAGGGACAACATATCCTTTCAGGGCTATCAGCTCTTTCAAACAGTGGCTGAGAAAAAAGATCTTTTCCTGAGGCTATTTGCAGAGCTGCACAGGCTGCTTGTTCAGGCGGGGTGAGGAGATTCCTTCATTTCTGCACCGGTGCTGTTTCTTGCTTCTCTTTCCCGGGCTCCGGGACTCTACTCTCGACTCTTCATGAGACTTCTTTCAGGTTTCTAACTAGCCAGGTGCCTGTCCTGTGGTGTGGCCCTCGTTGTTGTTCTCAAATGAACTGTAAATGAGCCTAAACGAGGAGCAAAGGGCAGGGAGGTGGCTAAGGCAATCATCCCCAATTGCTTTCGATTGTCTGCTCCTACCATAAATGCAATTCCTTTCGAACTTCATCTCCATGGCATCTGGCATTTCTCAAGTGTTTTGTGTCTTATCTGGCCATGCCCAGCCTCCAGGAGCACTGTGGTGCTGGCAGTTCCAAGGGAAGGAGGTACTTCTGGGAACACAACCGGATAAACCGGGCAATGGCTGGCCATGTCTCTACCCCAGCAGGATGTCAGTGCCTTTGTGTTGCGCTACATATTCCCTCACTGAAAACCTCTCTCAATACATGGGTGAGGGCTCACAGGAGGTTGGGACACTGTCCCAGCCAGGGAAGGCCAGGCAGGGAGGGAGACAGCTGTTCTCTGCGAGCACAGCCTGCCGAAACTCTGCGTGTGTGCTGGCCTCTGCTGGGCGAAGGCTGAGCGCTCCCAGGCTGCACCAGCACTCTTGGCAGAGCCGGCTTGAAGCTTGTTAGCCTGGCTGTTGTCAATTAAGAGAGAGAACCGAGCCGCTCAAGGCTGATGTGTGTGATGGCAAGGGCTGGGTTAGGCTGCCTGAAGGGGATGTCTATGTGGAAACACAAACCTGTGGTCTCCCTGAGCCAAGGATCTTGTGTTCCAGGAACCCATTCTGCCTCGTGGTCCCAGCGTGTTCCCTTTAATGCATTGGGGGTGTGGGGAGCTTGGCTTGGTGTCCCACACCTTCCCCAGATTCCGAGGGGCTTGCAGAGCTGTGTGCAGGCAGCACTGGGCTGGATGTGGGGGCTGAGCCTGAGAAGAATCCCAGGTGGAGGGATAACAGCTACTTGCTTAAAGTAACAGATCTGACTGCAGCCCTTACTAACTATATTCACCTTCACTAAGACCTGAGATAAGAACGGTGGATTTCAGTGTTTTAATACCCAAGAAAGCTTTTGTAGAAGCACTTGGGCTGTGTTTGTGCCCAGCAGCCATGTCCCTGGGTCTCTGCTGTGGACGCAAAGCCGGCCAAAAGCAAGGTCAGGTGGAATGTGACACTGGGAGGCAGCTGCCACGGGTGCTTTTCAAGCCTCAGTGACCATAGCCTCCACATTCACTTGCTGGCTGGTGTCTTTTCTGCAGAGAAAACAGAGGTATGTGGCAAACATCTGTTGATACAATCAGAGGGTGGAGAAGGCAACCTGGAAACAAGAGAGTTACATTTTGCTTTATGGCCTTTACTGAATCTCAGTACCTCCTGTGGATCAAGCCATCCTGGCCAACGATGTGCAGAAGGACAGCAAGTCACAAAGCACGGAGGGTACTGTAACTTTTTCCCTTTCCATCTCCCTAAGCACACAGGTTCAGCACTTTACAAGCCCTCCATATCAGCATTTCAGGCATGCTTCTATGGTAAGATAAAGATAGGACGCTCACTGCTGACATAATGTATCTCCCCACATGGGAAGCCCAGGGCAATCTCTTATGCCTAGTAGTCCCTTTCTGCTTCATCCTCTTCAGCTCAGCTTGAGGCTCCAAGTGTGGCAGGTGCCAAGGTGGGGAGACAGAGCCAGCCAGTCCAGGGGAAGGTGCATTTATCCTATTGTATGGGGCTGTTATGGTCCCAGCGGTCATCACTATTATGTCCTTCCTCTAAATTGATTCACATGCGAATTTGCCCTCTTGAGGGGCAGAAGGATAATACCTAAGCACAGTTTCCACGGAGTCAGAAGAGACGTAGAAACACACCTTCAGTTTCTCAAAGGACAGACTAAGGAACAATGTTGCCCATTTTGCTGTGGCTCTAAAGTAAATATGCACTTTTTTTACAAATCTCATCTCAGAATCCACTTCTGTTAGAGCTGTCAGCCTGCATCAGCAAGAGGATAATCTCCTGCATGCTGAACTAAAGTAGCAGCCCCCAAAAGAGACTATCTCTCTGCTTCTTACAATAATCATAGTGTCCAAAACAGCACTTGTCATACAAGAATTGCTGCCTGGATGTTAATATTTCAGCAAACACAGATCAAAGAAAATCAGGAATCACTGCTAAGAGGCAAAGCATAGTGACATAAGTCACAAGAAGAGAAAAAACAAAACATGGTATGAAATCGCAAGACCTTCTCCTAGCAAACAGCACTGTGGTCACTTTGTCTGTGTTATGCTGTGTTTTAGCCACCTTATTGATTAGTGCTCTGGAGGGGATTTGAGCAACATGTGTATACAAAATGTGTTTTTAGGTTAATCAAAAAACCTACCCAACTAAAATGGTAGGAAATATATAGTCATGGCTTGCCAGGGCAGGGTTACAACTAGTATGCTCTTTCCTAAGATGCAATCAATTTTTCTCCCCTCATAACAGCAATGTTTTGGTGTAGTCATCAGTACTTTTCACAGGTTTGTCTTTTTTGCTGTGGTGTGAGTAGAAGAAAGAAGAGGAACAAGCCTGAGTTCGTCAGTGAGGCCATGCACATTTCCAGCATTCTTTTATTATTAATTAATGTCAGCTGCAAGAAATAGAACATGAAAACCGTTTCTTGTGTCGTTGGCATGAACTGATATGACTCACTGAGATGGAGGCTGGAGGGTGCTGAGTAAGAAGGGCTTGTATACTTTGGGCTTTGGTATTTGGGGTTAATCTGTGACCCTGATCTGGACTAGGGATGTAAATCTAGACTGTGGCTGAGTTTTGAGTCTAACTGGATCTTTTTCACTTTTATTCTGAGCTGATCAAAGAGATCTTCATGTCCCATGTGTGTGCCTTGTGCATGACAAGAGGAGTGAGATGGGTTTGCTCCAATGACAGAGCTTATGCACAGTTTTCCACACAGCTGTCTATCTCCACAGCTTTTCAAAAGCAAGGGTTGAGAGCTGGGCTTAGATGCTCAAGCAGCACAGCAGGCTAACCACAGTTACACAGTTTTTGGATTAGAGCCGGTTCTCATCTGGCCAGATCAAGAAAGGGGCAGAGCAAGTTGGTACCTGTTTACAGAAAGCCATGTAGAAATAGCATAACCACCCTGTGTCTGGAGGGGCGTGCACTAACCAAAAACTGGCACCTCTGAGGTACCATGAGTGCAAATGCTCTTCTATGCTTCACACTCCTTTTTACATATTTTTCTTGCTGCAAGAAGGAAACAGTGAATATTAGCACTTCACTCATGCCCTCCCAAGAACTCTTTGCGGTTCAGACCTTCATGATTTATCCACACAAACATCATATCTGAACTAGACAGTGTTAAATTAAAGGCACTGCTGTGTTGAAGCCAGGCTATGAACAGAGAGATTGGATTTGCACAGAGGTGGTAGTACAAGCTGCTGTTGGGCAAGCCCTTGCAGCCCAGGCTGGAAGGTGTCAGACTGGAAAACCAATCACATCCCTAGCAGGATCACAGGTAAGTCATTGTAACTCTTTGTGCCCCTGTAAAATGCACATAGGTGGTGTGTCCCCAGTGAAGCCCTCAGAGAGCAAGAGGTACACCAGAAACATTTTCCTTCCTTGAGTTATACTTTTGAAAGGCCTTAAACTTTGATCAGGATAGGTTTGGTGCTCAAAGTTCACCCCTGCACAACTTTAGTGGTTCTGAGTTCTGCAGTTTTCCCTAGATGGGAGTTTAGAACTAAGCCATTATGTTTTGTGTAGAGGAAGGCAAGTTTTGCAAAATCTTGAGTGCTGCAGAGATTGCATGCTGCACTATAATGAATGGAGTTGTCCATCACTGTTCAGATCTTTACACTGGAAATGTAACAGGAAAGAGTCTTAAAGGTTTAGCGTATCAAAATAATTGTGTATCCAATCTACAGTAATAAACTAACCCACTGCATTTGTAAACTGTATACTGGGGTCCTGCTTTCTGGTGGCTCTTGGGATGCAGAAAGCTACAGGTGCCAGCAGAGGGCTCGCAGCCTTCCCAGCTCCATAGGGGAACACCGCTGGCTTTGTCCAGCCCTAGCAGCCCGCTCTGCACTGCGTGTCTCCAGCTGAGCACCGCATCCAGGTGTGACCCAGAAGGAAGTGGCTCTGCCAGCTATTCAAGTCTTGCCATTTGGTCTTATGATACAACTACCTGACATCAGAAAAGCTCCACTAATGCAGTTTGGGTGTTGAACCCAACATAAAACCTTCTCCCTTCAAAATCTAACCCTAACAAAAATCTTGTCATCTTCCCTGTGATGTCTGTTGTGAAAGATTGTACGGGATATCTGCTGACAGTTCCTCTAGACCTAAATGCTATCAGTCAAAATGTGATAGAGCCACCTAAGAGCTGCAATAGTTAGGCTTTGTAAGTGCAATGCTGAAATTTAGAGACACAAATCACAAGGCTGTGAGTTTGAAAGTAAGGGACATCTTGCGATCTTTGGAACTTAGATACTTCCCATTTAAATGGAACCTAAAGAACTGCATGGATGGAAGCTTCAGTAGATCCTCAAATGCCTACTTTTTCCTAACAACTTTTGCTTTTTGTCCACTTACTCCTTGGACCTCTGATCCAGTATGGGAGAGAAAAGACATCAAGGAATTATTCTCTTCACAATAGTTTCTACCACGTCTTCTGCACACCTTCCAAGCCAACTTCCATCACCCATTCCTATTGTCTTGCTTGTCATTGAGCCCTGTTGCCATCCACTAGAAATCAGGAAGCTGGATTAGCATTGCTGCCATCATCCCTAGCATTTATACTTATTGGGTGGGCTATGAGAACAGCAAGCTTGTTGGAAGGCAAGTTCTTCAATCCTTACACAACATAAAGGAATTGCATGTACTCACTGGTCGTAAAGGCAGCATAAATTCCAAGAGTGTCCAGATGCTGGATTTCTTGATATCAGTAGGGAAGAAGATTACAGGGAGGTTAGGCTCTCTCTGATGACCTGTACCATTACACTTAATTTGGGTCCTGCTTCTGCCTCTGGTTCAGTGTCTTCCAACCTTCACAGATAATTTTGGCTACAGGATTGTATAAGCTTATGTTAATCACCATGTAAAGGAGATTTCCCTCTAGCATTAAAATCCACTTCAAGGGGTTGTCCTGAAATATAAATAATTTTTCATGGCTAAGAAATTTTTATATAAAGATGCTCTGATGAGGGAAATCCAAAAGCAGCTGCTCTGTTGCTTCAAGACGGAAAAGAGGCTGATGTGAGTAGAAACAGATGCGGCAATGGAGAGAGGAAGAAATGCAAAGCACAGGGATTTTATTTTAGTTCAGAAATTGGCAAATTATCTAAAGGGGTGATTGAACAGTTCACAGAACCAGAACCAGAACAAAACAGCCTTGAAATCAGAGGACAAGAGTTCTGGGAAGCATAGGCCTATAGGTATGAAAAATACTTGTCTGAATAGGCTCAGATTCAATTGACAGGCTTGGCACTGCTTTCATGCATCTGATTTCAAGTGTTATTTTCAGTAGAGTCTGTGTTTTAGTCATCCTTGATTTACCATTTTACTTTTCTGATAGGACTAAGACATTGGAGCAAATGAGTCCTTGCTTGCAGGCTCTGACTTGCTACAGACTTTATGTTAGTGATGTGTAAAACTGAGGATTTTTGAGAGAAATTTAGGAGCTGAAGGTGGGACAAAAACAAACCACAAGATGACAGATTGTTTTTGACCCCAGTCTGGAGTAGGGCCAGTGGGAGGCAAAGCATCTGACATGTATTTCTTAATCCTCTCCCATACATCTAAAGATTTGTCTGTGCGTGTCAGTCGTGTAAAGAAATTTAACTTGTCAGTGTTTTCCTGCTGTGTGTCAGTGCCTCCTCAACTCCTAATACTGTTCCTTTATACTCTTCCTTCTTGTTCTTTTTCTGTTACTTAAGTCTGTAAACCACATTTAGTCACGGGTATCTTCCTATTTGCTGTCCAGAGACCTTTGGCTAGAGCAAATGCCATACAGTACCTGACTCCATTTTCCTGTGTTTATCTGAGTTTACAAATTAAAGATGCCATGAACGGTGATAACACAGTTACAGAGAACTAAAGCTACAGTCCTAAAGTCATATGGACCTAAATAAAACATGTAGGTGACATTTAAGTTAGGCTTTAGTAACTCAATAATGTCTTAACGATCTGCAAATTTTGTTCCTTTTCTTCTTAAGGGATTATTAATAAATCATGGTCCTCTGAGCAAACCTAGTGTGCCATCTTAAAAATTGCCTGTGTATTTCTTTTCTTGATCTTTGCTTTTTAATTAATGATACTCATTACCTCTGTGTAGCTTTGATTGCTGTATAATATTGAGAAGAATTTTGTAAAGGCCTTTTCATATCTGACGAACTTAAAAGTCAATTTTCTGTACTATTTTATATTCTCAGTGTTCTCAGACTAAGCAACCGTTATACCATCATAGTCTTTTTCCAGCTTTTTTTACCTCTGCCCTCTCTGCACCACTATCACTCATTGCATTTCTGACAACATTAAAATTACAAATTTATTAGAACAAATTCCCCTGTTCTTTCTGTTGTCTCTGTGCAGAGCTTGGAGTAACTTTGGTTGCTAACTACTAAATGGGACTGAAAACCTCTTTTCTGACTTTTGCTTCGAAATTTGACTTTAGTTATTATGTAAAAGGGCTACATTATGACTATGTTGTACCATTGTGAGAAGCATCCCACAAGTTCCACCAATTATGTAAAAGGACTACATTATAACATAGCTACCAAGTAAATACAAGCCAGAGAAGCTTCACTTTTTCATTCTCTGAATCAAGTCTTTGCTTCAGGAATACAACATCCTAAAGAGGCTGCTCCCATTTTTCCAAATGAATTGTGAGGTGCACAGAGGAATGTTTATGCAATTCAGGTAACATGATGTTAATTAAATGAACTGTAGGTCATAAGTGATCTCCAGACAGGCATCTGCCAGTGGCGTGTTGCTAAAGTAATGGGAAAACAAGCGCTGACTCAGTAAACGCGAGTTCCCCGTGAGGATGGAAACAAACATCACTTTTGGCTCTTTTTGCTTCAGTCAACGTTCAGATGTTTTAATTTTGACTTCACTGGATGTTTTCACTCTCTAGTGTGCCATATCACGAAAAAACCAGTCAGAAGCCAACCCAAACGAAACCCAAACCGGTTCCTCCCCCCGGACTCCACCCTGGCATCGCTGGCGGCGTCTGGCACGGCTCGCTGGCTCACAGGCTCCCCCGAGACACAGCTGTGACACCTCTGGTGCCCTCGGAGCGCCGGCGCTGC
>VXBX01007001.1:485740-501942 GCA_013400415.1 Scytalopus superciliaris | reverse complement strand
CAACAGACTAATTTCCCTCTTGGAAAATATGATTCTGCTAAAAACATTTCCCCTGGCTCTACAGTTAATGTGCACTGGAATAGCCCCCAATGTATGCTGCCATAGTAAGAATACAATTGTGTAAGAGCTGTTCACAGAAAAGAACTACACATAAGTCTAAAAGATGTGATGCTGTCTTCAGTTTGAAGCATTATGAGTTTCTTAGAAGGAATTTTATTCTTAGCTGATGACAGACATTTGTATATGTAGAATAAAAACACCGTTAGCAAGAGAGAAAAAAAAAAAAAAAAAGCAAAGGGGTTTCACTGGGACAGACAGCATCCATCCAACCCTCCACTACTATGTCATGAAGAAATGTTAGTTACTCTTAAATGCCAGGCAATGCCTGAGTGCTGCACTCCCAGCAACACATTTCTGGGTTGTTTCAAACCAATTGGTATTTACAATGGTAAACTACAAAAGAAGTCTGTAGGAGTGCCAAAATCAAGTTTTGTCACTCAGTATGAAAGCATCGAAACAAATATTTTCTAAGCATTTCAGTGCTAGAAGAATAAAGGCAGCAGGGACACCATGGCTCTGTTTAAGCATATGAGGTCTTTGAGAAAAAGAACCCAAAGCAGTAGGAGTGTAAGTTTGCCCCAGATAAACTGGCTAACCCTGTTCATTTTATGATTTCATGAGCACTTGGTACCAGGCTCAAAGAGGAGGAAAGGTGGAAGTCTGACTCTTTTGGCAAAGCTGACACTGATGCTTACTCTGGCTTAAAAGGCTCATGAAACTGCGGTGTTACTCATCCATAATCACTGCTTATCTCTGCGATCAACACCAAAACATACTTTTTTCTTTATCACTGTGCAACTGAAAGAGCTTAGAAATATTTTATAGCTACACAGTCCTCCAGCGACACATTTAGAAATGAATTTGCTTAGCAGAAAACTGAAATCATGAACTCAGTAACAGGACAGGCAACGTTAAAATAACATCTTTGAAAGATAAGAAACTGCTACAATAAGTTATCAGAGTAAAAATCCCTAAGAAATGATTCAGCAAATAGCCATTCAAGTAACCTTCCTAGGTGAATGATTTTAGCTGAAATGCATTATTTTTATCTCAAAATTTGCAGGATATAAAACAAAGATTAGATAAACAGGCTGAACATATTGAACTGCCACAAGTACTTTTTCCTGGATGAATTACAAAAATGCGATAAAACCAGCACAAGCAAGGGCATTTAATATATTAAGCGGAAATCCCTCTTAACCTTTTCTTCTCTAAATACTGCATCTTATTTATGGCCCTCCAAACAGCAATCACATTTTATTTACAGAAACAAGTCATAAGTACTGTGCCTATAAATCTGGGTTAGAGATCTAGTTCTGCTAGGTGATGGCTGGTGAGTTATTTGCCTGTTATTTATTTTCTTTTTTTTTTTTAATGTTGAAACATTTCAGTCCTAAATTAATTCAAAATATATTAAACTCTAAAAACTCCATGGTTTTATTACTGAGATTTTTACTGCTTTTTAGCAAGGCAAACTGTCTTTTAATTCTGTCTCCAAAATTATTATTTCTTTTTTTTCCTCCCTTTACAGAAATTCAGGTAGTAGTTCTAAGCTCACCTAGTTCTTTGGTAAAAATCACTGTAATTTCACTGAAGTGACTGGCACCAAGTGGAACACATAAAATATTATCAATAAATTCAAAACCATGCCTTTGCTTAAATGTGTATAGCAATCTGAGCATACTGTATCTTGAAGTCAGACTCACCACACATTGTGCAAGACAAATTGTAAGACATCAGCTTTGAAGAATCTCCAAGGCTACGACCAGTAAAGTATGTTTCAGTGGAACACAGGAGTATAGGGCATTGGTGACACTACGCCAGAAGGAGGCAACAGGATACAGCCTATTCAGTGCAGCTTATCTCCTACACAGCTCAGTCATACCCTACTAAAGAAGTGGTTTCCAACTTCTTTTGCTGTGGCTTCTCAGCTAGGTGCAACTTTTCCCTGTTTCCTTATCCTGAAACTAAGGGCAGCAACGGCAACTAACTTCCTCCCTTTTTTTCCCCCCCTCCCCCCCACCTCTACCCAGGCTAATAAATGTAGGGTTTCTTTTCCCTTTTTCAATTTCTATTGTTCTGAATATATTGCTTCACTAATTTTTCACATACTGGGACAACTGAATACCTGAATACAACCGAAGGTGTAGTTGCCTCTCATGCACCAAATAGTAGATGCTTTAAGAATGCCCTAACAATATGAATGAACAAAGCCATTATTGAATATACCTTTTTTTAAAAAATGCAATGGAAACAAGTCCGATTCTCCCTCAAAAACATGCACCACCTCAATACAGGAATAAAGAGAAACCTCTTCAGAAAAATATACAATATCATGTACTATACAGTGGAATTTATACTGCTAGTATTTTAAAATAAAGATTTCTTACACTAGTGCTCTAAAAGCCATAGATCCTACATTAGTGTAACAGCTGGAATGCAGAGACCAACAAGTGCTGTGATAACTCTAATTTAAGTTTTGGTGAGTAAGGTGGAAGCCAAAGAACTTAAGCCTGTCCCCCACTGTACTAGACAAAAGCAAATGAACAAGACAGGTAATACATGTATCATAATTTTTTAGTCAGCATTTTAAGAAGCAACTTGTTAAAGAAGCATCAAGTTAGATTCAAATTGCTCTACAGGTATCTAGGAAGTTCATAAAGCCTCTATACTTCTGGTATGAGTGCACAAAACCAAAGAAAATAAAGTCTTTCATCTCTAAACCATACAGAAACTAGTACAAGCACCTACAAGGATGTCACAAGGTTATACAGAAAGAAAATCAGAAGGGCCAAAGCCCAACTGGAACATAACCTGGCTACAGCCTAAAAGACAATTAAAAATATTTCTACAAATCCATCAGAAACAAAAGGAAGGTTAAGGAAAATTTCCATCCTTTGTTGAATGTGAGCGGAAACATAATGACAATGGATGAGGAAAAGGCTGAGATCCTTAATGCCTCCCTTGCCTCAATCTAATATTAAGATCAGCTCTTCTCCAGGTACACAGTCTCCTGAGATGGAAGGCAGGGATAGGGAGCAGAACGGAACCCCCATAACCCAAGGAGAAAAAACCTGCTACACCACTTAGACACACACAAGTCTATGGGGCTGGATGGGATCCACCCAAAGGAACTGAGGGAGCCAGCAAACGTGCTTAACGAGCCACTTTCCATCATTTATCAGCAGACCTGGATAACCAGGGAGGTCCCAGTTGACTGGAGATGAGGAAGCATGATGCCCATTTACAAGAAGGGCTGGAAGGAGGATCTGGGAAACTGCAGGCCTGCCAGCCTGACCTTGATGCTGAGGAAGGTCATGGAGCAGATCACCTTGAGTGCCATCATGCAGCATGTACAGGACAGCCAGGGGATCAGGCCCAGCCAGCATGGGTTCAGGAAGGCAGGTGCGGCTTGACTGAAAAAATCTCCTTCCATAACTACGTGACTCAGTGGATGATGGAAAGGCTGTGGATGGTGCCTATGTGGACTTTAGCAAGGCCTTTGACACTGTTTTCCAAAGCATTCTCTTGGAGAAACTAGCTGCTCATGGCTTAGACAAATGGTAAAAAACTGCCTGACAGCCAGGTCCGGAGTGTGGCGACAGACAGAGTTAAACCCTGCTGGCAGCTGGTCACTAGTGGTGTTCCCAGGGCTCAGTGTTGGAGCCAGTTCTGTTTAATACCTTTACTGATGATTTGAATGAGGTGATCAAGTGCTCCCTCACTCAGCTTGCAGATGACACCAAGCTGGGTGGGAGTGTGGATCTGCTGGAAGGTAGGAAGGATCAATGGGTCAAGGCCAACCATATGATCTTAATGCTCTCTACCCGAGAGGAGGTTGTACTGAGGTGGGGGTTGGTTTCTTCTTCCAGAAACAAGCAATAGGACAAGGGAAAACAGCATCACCTTCCATCAGGGGAGGTTTAGATTGGGTATTAGGAAAACTTTCTTCAGCAAAATGGCTGTCAAGCATTGGAACAGGCTGTCCAGTGAAGCGGTGGAGTCACCAGCCCTGGAAGTATTTAAAGGATGTGTAAATGTGGTGCTTAGGGACATGGTGTAGTAATGGATTTGGCAGTGCTGTGTTAATGGTTGAACTTGATGATTTTAGAGGTCTTCTCAAATCTAAATAATTCTATTCAGTTAGATAGGCAAGGCAACAGAGACCAGAATCAGGCACATTATTATCCCCAAGAAGCAAATGTCATGCAACTACACTTAACTTGCAGCATCATCTGAATCTAGTTTAATAACCAGAAAATAGGCTTTTGACAACAATAGTATTTCAAAATGACAGTGTAATTAAATTTAAGTCAAAGCTATGCAATGATGGACTGTATGTTTATGTGTAACCAGCAAATTATATGCTTTTAAGCATGTCAGAATTTTCAAAAGAATTAACCACTGCAGTAATTCAGTTGAGGAAATGGTGGTAGGAAAGACTCCCTCAGGTCGTTTTTCAACCAGCTGATATGGTGTGATACATACTGTTTGCCTCATACAGTGTTTCCAATTCCTACTTCCCTAAAATGCTATGCATTTTAAAACCATTCAAAGACAAACCAACAGTCATGCTTCACTCACTTCTGAGAAGCAAGGGTAGGGACTGGGGCAATGGGATGAGTAATGAGAAAGGAAGTCAGTCCGTCATCCTATGCTACTAGTTAAGGCTGGTCAATCATTATCATCAGGTTTGCATCAGCAATAACAACAGTCAGTGTCCAGTCCACTGTGGTTCCCAGCTGGTGGGAAAAGAAAGGGGAGAAATTGTAGAAAAGATTTTGATTTCACAGAGAGTGAAGAAAACTTTCACAAGACAGAGTAAATCTCACAACCTGTGTGATCTCCATTTTAAGATTAACTGATGGCATGACAGTTCACCAGTAACAAGGGGGGCACCTTTGGAAAGCATTTGTCTATTATGCTCTGTATCCCCGTTTCTGCCTCCATCTGTGTTCATTCATCACCCACTAAGGAGTTCTCAGTGCTGATGGCTATTGCAGGAGTGTGATGGGTTGGATAAACCCCCAAAAACTTAGATTAAGACCTTAGTTTAGTTAGGCCTGAAACCAAATTTAGTAGGCCCCAGTCTTTTGGGCCATGGGGCACTCCGTAGATTCAGAGGGGCAAGTATCACCTGACTTAGGCAACCAAAGAGGTATTTCATATCATCTGACGTCAAGTCGAGTATAAATCTAGTGGGGGAGGTATCCTCTCTCCTCTTGCCCTCCCTCTCTCCATGCGGTGTGGTGGGGAGGACTCCCTGTTGCTGCTCCCAGAGCGATAGGCCTGGCCGCTTCCCTGCCGAGATGCCCACAGCAGTTCTGAGCTCTGGGAAGTAAATACTTTTGTTTGATATTACTTTGCTGGGTGCTCTTTCAGTGAAACGTGCTTAGTTTTGTTTTGGGTGATGAAATCTGTGTGTTATTGGGGTGGATAGCTCTGGATGAAGTTATTGTTGTTTTTTCTTATATTTGTACCTATATGTATTGTAACTTTCCTGTAAATATATGTATATAGTTTTTTTCCAGTTTCAGGTTTTTTTTTTCCTTCCCTCCTTTCACTAGGACCGCGTGGGTCTTGGGGAGGTTTGGCATTTTGCCAAGGTCGAACCCACGACAAGGAGCCTATACTAGAGCCATCTATGACCCCCCCATTTAGTGGGAAAGTGAGGTATATTCTCTTTCCTTTTTATTATTTTCTCAATTGGCAGAACATTTACTTTAATACAAAAATTTCTAAGCTACCCTTTAATAAAAGAAAATTTTGTGGTGGTAGGTTATATTACCTTGAAACTGAACAGAAAAAAGCTTTAGTAATTCAAGTTTAAATACACTAAAGCTGATCAATTCATCCTGCATTCAAGTTCCCATTATACTTCTAAGAAAGCACAAAACAGGTCTGTAAAATATAATTAAGGAGAGACTGCTATATACAGCATGTAAAATCAAGACTACAGCTTTTACTTCATTTGTTTTGCAGACTCATTAGAATTTTTTAATTTAAATGTCTTGAACTGTGTAGCCAAATTTGTATGTGAAAGAAACAACAAATTAAATTAAATTAGTCCTTATTTAAGCTCTATTTGAAACCATCTAAAACTGATGTTTCTAGTTCCACAATTTCTAAATTAGATAAAAAATATTACGTTAGCAGTTCAGAAAACAGACAAAATAACACACATTTTCAAAATGTTGTACTTCTGCAAACTTGTATACTGCAACTTTACTGGTTGGGAAACGTAGGAAAAATACAGAGCATGTGCCTGTGTGTCCTATTCTGTCCCTCAAAAATAGAGACACAAAAAGAACAAGGAATTGAATTCCCAACCTGGACAACCCGCAGGCAGATGTACCGAATGCAGAGCATACCCGGCAGAGGCAAGGGCTTTCACTCACCAAGCACTACCTGAGCAGGTCATCCCAAGCCTGGGCACTGTGCCATTCAGATACAGGTAGGTGCCAGGGTGAGAAAGCAGTGCACTGTCCATGAGACAGCCCTGGCACTGTCCTACATCTCCTGGCACAGCTCCTTACAGAGCCCACAGGACTGAGGGGTCACAGACAGTCACTCTCTCATGTTGCTGCCCGTCCTGTTACTTGCTTTCCATAAGCGTCTCTCCTCAGGTTGCCATGAAAAAGCAGTAAGGGAACTATCTCTGCATTAATGTGAGTGCTAGGACTGGGTGTAAATGCAGTATTTTTATGACAGATGTAAAGCAGAAAGGAAATTTTCATTGCCTCTTCATCATATATACATGGGCTCAAGGTATAGAATGAAACAACAGTGTGAATGCTGTGCTGAAAACAAGAATTAGTGGACAATAACTGGAAGTTTTTCAGCACTCAGTGTTTTCAAATTACAGTCAGAGATGCACATGTTGCCACTAATGCCAACAGATTTTCCAAGTCCTATGATAGTAATCAAAAAATAATCACAGAGCAGCTGATGTTCTTTCCTGAGTTTGTGCCCTATTTAAGGAAGAAAATGCTCCAAAGTGACTTATGGTTACAACTAGAGGAAATTTAAAAAAAAAAAAAATTCTGAAATATCAAAATGTGGTTTCTAAGCATACCATTGAGAAGAGGCTGTCCTCCATGTACACTCCTTGACACCACTGCACTGTGAACATCTTCAGGAAATCCAGTCTTGCATGACATATCTTCTTCACAGGTTGCTTTTATTGGTGCCTGAAATGCAAGACACAATTTATATAATACTTGCAACCTTCATTCACCAGAGAAACATTCCAGTTGGCACATACTCCATTTTACTGCTGTCTTATACAAGCAGAATCTTTGTTTCTGAATGACTGTAATTAGGACCGCGAGGGCAAAGGGTTAATCTTGCTGATAACTGGAATGGAAGGAACAAATCCCACTTGTCTGGTAAGATCTAAATAATACACAATCTTGATTCTTCTGACAACTGAGCATTTCCACTAAACCAGCCACCGAGACTGAAGAGGAATCATAAGGGGAACAAAAACATTCCTTCCTCTGGAAATAAATGTTGCACAAAACCCTTTGGCAACTTTTTCACAGCCAGATAACTTGAGAGGAATGACTTCAACCACTGCTTTAAAATGCTTTATTTAGAGTATTTCTATGTGAGGCTGCAACAGAACCAAGTAAACTAAGATAAAATGTTACATTTGCAGTAAGTTAACAGAACTTATATTTGTGTTAGCTTTCAAAAAGATACCACATAAAGCCAAATGTTTCCAATGCAATCTCCTTCTATTTCAAAGGGACATTAAGTTAAAAGCAGAGCAGCTCATTATCGAATTTGCACAAGGGAAGAGCTAAGCCACTGAAACTGTTTGTTCTCTCACTTGTTAAGAAAGTTTACCCTCAAATCACATTCTTAAATCACTCTTTTTATTAAGAAATATAATACAGCATTTGGAAGCTTGTTTGCTCTGTAGTCTTCCATGTTCAGAAGATACTTTTGATAGCAAAGCTATTTTCCAGGACAGTTTGTTGCCTATTTGGAAAAAAAAAAAAAAAAATCCCATTTTCTGTGGCAGAGAAATCAGATTTCTTTGCAGTGGATTGTTTTTGTCTTGTTTTAGTACTGCATAAGACAATGACCCACCCTACACACGACAACGTGACCACACGTGGCAAAACCCCTCTCACACTGCACATGGGAGAAAGGCCAGCTCCCACGCCAGCCTGGGCTGAGACACAGCCAAGAAATCGCGAGAGCCCTCGCACAATCTCAAACACACCTACGTGCGAAATAAAGGCCTATCCACGCACATGCCCAGATGCAGTACATGGTCTCTGAAAGCACAAGCAACTGTGGTGTTATATCATACTTAAATCTGATCAAGACTTAAATTAGACATTCCTTTTTACTTTCCCAGATGGGTTTCCATCAAGCAGACCTATTCAAGGCCATGTAAGCATGTCTGCATGCACTTGGCAAAGAAAGCCCTACAGGAAAAAGAAAAACAGGGATAAAGAAAGAGGACATGATCGTGTTACACCCATTCACCATAGTAACCTCAGGGCAAGAGCATTAAACCAGAGGTGGGACAGGAGCACCTCAAACCACAAGGGTTTCCTCAGGGAAAAGGGACTGGGCAGAAGCATAAGCTCTCCACTGACACACATGTCCAACCCCTATTAGAATAATTTTATCATTAATACAAGGAGGCATTTGTAACACATTGCATTACATTAACACCAACACAGTCCTAACTGTGCAACTCAACACTGACACCAGCAAAACCAAAAAACTGTACTACATAAATAAGACTCATTTAAACTACTATACAAAAGGTGATCTCACAATAAATGTGGTGGAAAAGAAAAATAGCCTTTCATGGTATCCTTGATGCCAAAAGGTACTGGGTGGCTGGATGGGCAGCTGAGGAGATAGCAGAATTTTTAACAAGTCTGCACCAATGTGCCTGGGAATCTTTCAGCCTTTCCAGTAATCTATATGTACTAAACAGCTCTTATAAACTGAAACAATGCCCACTGAAACAAAGGCTGGGGGGCATGAATAGAAAGCCTTCTTTATTCTTTCCTTTGCAGCCATCAATTTTATCCGGAAACAAAAGACTGTACTCTGCTCTCCAAAACCAGCCCTTTGTAAAGATTGTTTGAGAATAAAAACACAAGGGAAGGAAGAATTCAAATTTTCAGCAATTCTTAATCGCCCCATGTTAAGCATTCTGAATTAAGTTGCAACTTCAGACACACTAGGTCATATCAAGTTCAGCCTAAGAGTACTGCAAGACTTAAACCATTTTAACTCTAAGCAAAGAAGGATGCTGAAATATTTTTATCCCCTTATCTGGGGCAAAAGGTGAAAGCTACTGAAGATTATGGACATATTATTGTAATTTACAGGGGTTTGTGTGATTAGTATAATTCCTAAGACTGTTCCAAACATAAAATAATATTCCTTGTACATTCATCTACAGAAGGACACTACTCTAAAAAAATCCTGACTTTTAAAATGGAAAGCAACTACCTTTGCTTGTATCCACATAAAACCTACTCAATGCAGTTACAAAGCTTTAAGCAAGTTCAACACCTGGAAAATTCTCAAGTGCTAGCAGACTTTGCTAATGCAAAATAGAGTTACTACTGAAAAACTGTTCTGCTTTCCTCATCCTTTCTGACTGACTTAGTAATTTTTAACTGCAAAATGAGTAATAAGCATTACTACCTCCAGATGCTAGAGCTAAGACCTAGTCAAAAGTGGTGTCAGATCATGCATATAAACTCAGTGCTGTTGGATCTCAGATTAAATGCAACACAAACTGCAATTATGAAGCAACATTATGTGTAGTTAGAAGTCCTTTGACAAAACTGTTCTTCAATCAAAATCACCATTTTGATATAGACAGTTAAGCTTGCAGTTTTGATAACCTGCTTCTCAGTTACTTTAGTTTCATATCTAGAAATCTGTGGTTTAATTCCAAGGCTGTATTCTAGCTCAATTAAAAAACAACAAAAAAAAAAACCCACAGAAACACCACAACAACCTGTTGACAATCTCAACTTTATAATTCTAAAGGATTCACATTTATGTCTTTTTCTAAACATCATCAGTAACAGTCTTCCAACAATACAGGCCTCACAGTTGTGAAAAGTTTGTAAACTGAAACAAGAATAAAACCATGCATTATTTCTTCACTGGTATTGACAGTTCTGGACTAATAACCCTTTCCAATTTCCATAGGTTTTTTCCTAAGAAGTAGACACAATTAAAATGCAATTCCAAACATCTGGAAACATCCATTTAAAGAAATATCTATTTGAAAATGTAAGCTCACTTCTTCCTCTGCATATGCCACACACCACTGGAGTTCAATAGTAGGTATTAATCTGAAATATCAAAGTCTCTGCTCTTCTACTGTTTCCATCTGCACATACTAAAACACAAGATCTTTTAACAGCAATTGTACTAAAGTGCAAGGGAAACTGCTTTTGAAAGACTGCTTTATTTTATAGTCGATGTAACTTACTCCTATAGGAAAATAAGTCTAGGTAGCAAAATGAGATACAGAGGGGTATGCATCAAAGAAAATACCACACTACAGAGTATAATTGGACACAGAAAAGCTACTAGTTGCCAAGTCCAGCCAATTCACAGGACATTATTGTGTGAAGTTCAAAACAATGTCTGACATAATTATATGTATGACAAAGCAGGAACAGGGTATTTGAGCTCTTCCTCCTTAATAACCAACATTAATTTGTAATTATGACAGTAATAGTCAACTTAAGCACAGATCATAGAAACATTTGTGACTGTGTTTAAAGACTGGGTGTTTCTTCATTAATTTAAAAGCCAGGATGGCACCCAGTACTCACTTGCAACTTAGGTTACAACTCATGGGATTGTTCTGTCCAATTTTAGCTTTGTGCACAGACATTATCCAACATAATGGCATATGCTGTAAAAGGTGGGTGCTATTTTACAACAACTTTCTCCTTACTCTCATAAGGCATGCAAAAGATACTCTGCAGGATGATAGAAACATCTCTGAAAAGCTTTAGATGCTAAAATTGAAAACGTTCAGCAACTCTTTCTTAAATCTCCGACTTGCTGCAAAGGAAAGTGGCAACTGTTTATATCCACACAGTACTCAGTACTTCAGCAAATGCAGTCAAGTACCATTTGTTTTCAATCACAAAGTGCAACTGGAGAAAAAGAAATGTGCCTTTCATTCAAATTGTTCGGAAGCCAAAAGTTTCCAAGGTGGGTGCCAGGCTACATCCTCTCAGAGGTCACTCAGTTACACCAGAACAGGCTTTGGTTATGCCATCTTCATTTCCAGTTAATGCTCTACTTCATGAACCACGAGATTTTAGATCAGAAAATCCATCTTCTTAAACTAACACTTACAGCTCTCAAGCACCTTCCCCGAGTAACAAAATCTGCAACTTCTATGTTACCCTCCTGTTTAAAATAAAGTTGATTTAGAACAACAAAGGTTCATAGAATCATAGAATGCCTTGTGTTGGAAGGGACCTTAGAGATCATCTAGTTTCAACCCCTCTGCCATAAGGAGGGACACCTTCCATTACACCAGGTTGCTCAAAGCCCCATCCAGCCTGGCCTTGTACACTTCCAGGGCTGGTGCATCCTCAAATTCTCTGGGCAACATGTTCCACTGCCTCACCACCCCCATAGCAAAGAACTTCTTCCTAATACCTAATCTAAATTTAGCTTCTTTTTGAAGCCTTTCCCCCTTGTCCTGTCACTACAAGCCCTTGCAAAAAATCTCTCTCCATCTCTCTTTTAGGCTCCCTTCATGTACTGGAAGACTGCAATTAGGTCACCCTGAAGCCTTTCCTTTTCCAGGCTGAACAACCCAAATTTTCTTACCCATTCTCACAGGAAATGTGCTCCATCCCTCTAATTATCTTGCTGGCCCTCCTCTGGACTTGCTCTAACAGGTCAACATCCTTCCTCTGCTGGGGACCCCAGAGCTGGATGCAGCACTCCAGGTGGAGTACCCCCAGAGCAGAATAGAGGGACAGAATCCCCTCCTTCAACCTGCTGGTCACTCTGCTGGGGATGAAGCCCAGGATACGGTTGGTTTTCTGGGCTGCAAGTGCACATTGCTGGTTCATGTCCAGCCTCCCATTGACCAGCACCCCCAAGTTCTTCTCAGGAGGGCTTCTCTGAATCTGTTCACCCCCCAACTTTACAAACCATATTCACAGGCTATTCTGTTAACTCTAACTGAGAGACAATGTTCATTTGCTTTACTAAAGAAGGAATCACTTATTTAGTATATTCCACATTGCTCAAAGTCATCACCCAGTTTGGACTTTCCTTCTCCCTCAACTAAGAGAACATGGAGTCCTGCATCTTCCAAAACACACGGTTCTTCAAGTAAGCCACAGCTCAGAGTAGAATACCTTAAAATTTCAACTGCAATAACAAAACCAAATAGAATTTCTGTAAGTCTAAGTTACCTTCTTTGATAATAACAAAAAACCCTCAAACAAACCAGTCCAGTACTGGACCCTACATTCTAATTTCTCTATGAGAGGAAATGACCTCTCTCTGATTTGGTAATCGTCATTGTATTGCTCACACTGAAGATCTCAGCCCATGAAAACTGCTGCTGATGTGCACAGGAGGATGCTGCTTTTTCCTGATCTGTGGGGAGGCCTTGCCAGGCCTCTTTGGGGGGATCACAAAATTTTAACTATGTCTTCAGCTGCTGGGTGATAATTATATGCTAATTATAAGGAATGGAAGAGTCCCTAAAGGAGTCTGTTGGTAAAAATATATTTTTTAAATATGTCAAGGAGTGCCTAGAGGAGAGGATAAACGCGCCTTTTGGAAACATACTTAATTAAATACATGAATACTGACTAAAACCAAATAGTGTAAGTGAAGCACTGAAAAGATTTGGCAGCTATATACCATCCATCATGGAAGTTGCTGATCCTGTATCTGCTTTCATAAGCCATTTAAAAATAGAAAGCCTAATTTCCCTTCTTTGTTCAGACAGAGCTCCCATGAACTTCCAACAAGAACTGTAGGATCAAATCAAATGATGAATCATGCACACCTGGTTATACACCTCTCAAGGTGAACACCAACACAGCCTGACACACAAGTGCAAAGGGTCCATCTCAGACCGCTGACAAACTATAAGCACACTTTAGCAAAATACAAATCTTCACTAAACTCATCCTGCAGTAATGTACAATAGCTTTCTTTCCTCTCAAGACTCACTTCTTTGTATGCCAGTATCAACTTGATCAACGAGTGAGACCCAGTTCAGTGGCAGGTGAGAGGACTTTACCATCTCTACTGCAAAAGACAACAAGTATTCCTTTTGCTTTTATTACTCTCCACCGCCAACATCTCACTGCACCTTAGGCACAACCTGTGCCACTGGATTAGTGGAAGTACACAGGCTACTCAGTAAGGCCACCATAGGTTCCTCCCACACTTTATAACAAAAATTTAAAATAAAAATACCAGGAAACATTAGAGGTTGCACAGCCTTTGGGGAATGGACTTGTGTTTTGTGCGCATACACAATTTGTTTAAAACAAATTAAATTCTTATCCTAACGGGAACACTGGCAAACTACTGAAACTACTGCAAGTTTTCCAAACTTTTTTGTTAACCTACAGAAGCATTTACAAAACTTAGGAGAAACAGAAAGAGTTTAACTGGCAAATTATTCTCTTAGGCAGGAAAAGCCTTTCAAAAACTCCTGCTCCTCACCACATGACAAAAAGTCCCTTACACAATACTGTCTGTATTGAGTAAAAATAACTTTACTCACAGCTTCCTCAAGTTATTTTTAAATATCCACAGGCAATTCTGTCACAACTAAATTGTCTCATGTATTAGTGTTCTATTACTAAAAAAAACCGAATAAATTATATTATTGATATAAAGGCATCAATTAAACCAAGATAGAACCTGACAGGGTTCTTCCAGTAACATTTCTGGGAGGTCCTCCAACTTCTGGGAGCACAAAGGAAAACAACAGATAGGAAGTTTTCGAATTACACGCTCTTGACTAGATGTAGGTCAAAAATATGATAATCTGGGACAATATTTTAAAACTGGTATCATAAAAATTATACATTCATCCTTTCAGCACAATGAGTTGCATGGCTAGGTAGCAGTACTACCCAGGAGAGAGAGCAGTAGCAAGTTTTCTAGAAAATACACATTTATTAAAAATACATAAATTGAGCACACAAGAGAACATACAACTTCCATTATATAAGCACCATATGTATTTCTGAGCTTGCTACACTATCTTGCCAGATAATCAGAACTTGTTCAGTACACAAAATTATCTCCTGTTTTGTCAAGCAATGATTTATATTCCAAACTAGTTGCTGAATTATGCAACCTATCTGTCCTATAATAGATGTAAAAAGTAGTTTGTAAAAAAGCATTTTAACGCAAACAGATACTCTTTTTTTTCCCTCCAGTTCTGCAATTATCTGAATTTTGAGGATATGTCAGTGGTATCAGTATCACCTAGACCAGACAGACAAGGATTAGAGAGCTCTCTGCTGCAATATCCTGCCACATTTAACTTTTCCAATACTCCTTGAAGACAAAGCAAAATCAGAACAGAAATACCTACATCCAAAAAGGCTGAGGTACTCTCATATCTATCCTAGTCTGGGGCTTGTGAGTTGTTTTATAAAATGCATTCAGTTCACTTTGTAAGGAGT
Source organism: Scytalopus superciliaris (assembly GCA_013400415.1). Lineage (NCBI taxonomy): Eukaryota > Metazoa > Chordata > Aves > Passeriformes > Rhinocryptidae > Scytalopus > Scytalopus superciliaris. The sequence goes on along the minus strand of VXBX01007001.1, from coordinate 487,183 downwards.
TAATGATGTTGGAGTCTGTTAATGGAGTCGATAATCAGAGAGACTCTAAAACTCATGCTTATACAATCATGTATTTACTGTATTATTTAATATAGACTGATAAAAAAAATAAATCTAAGACATGGATATATTGTGAGAGAGAGAGCATGTACCCACAGCAGGAGATCTCTCTGCCACTTCTGCACAAAACCACGTTAATATTCCTCATGCCAATTCTGCCAGCAACTACTGCTGGGGCTGATTACTAGAGGGGTAGAGCTGGCAAGAAATGCCATTGCCTGATTCCCAGCTGAGGCAGCTTAACAGGAGTGTCATTTAGGGTAGTAGCTTTATCACCTGGATACATTCACTAAGACCTGGAACACAACCAAAACTGCCTGCAGAGGGTAATAACTTATGTCCTCTGTCATCATAATTCGAATTCAAACCAGTCACCTAAGCTCTAAAGGCTTTATTGTTTACTTGCTTTTGATTTAGAAACAGACAAGATTCACAGAATGCTTCAATCACCTTTATGTTAAAAAAAAAATTATTCCCTTTTTGAGCACAATTTCTATTCCCCTTTCATTTCTAATGGTACTTTGCTGTAAACTCATGTTAGCTTTGCCATTCCTTCTTCAATTCTGTTGGACTCGCACTGTTGTTTTAGCCAGAAAAACAAGCCTCACTCCTTTTATCCTCTCTTCTGTCAGGATTTTTTTCACGTGAAACTCCCAGACTCATACTCATCTGCTAACCAGAAAAATAAAGTGCTGGGTTTTTTCTCTTCTTTCACAGGTTATATATTGCCCAAACTCTAAAGCTCTATTTCCTGTACATAAACAACATCCACAGATATGCCTTAAAATCTGGTTCCAGTTACAATCATTCAAATAATTCCATAATGTCAGCTTATCTATACCACTAACAAATAACAAACTGATTAATAACTGTAGAAAATAAAGGTAGATAAGTGTTGTGTGAAGAGTGGAAAAATGAAGTGGAAAGGTTCAACATTTCAGAAGAACCCCATTCAGATAACCTTCTACAAAAGTAGTAGGTACGATGACAGGGGAATAAAAAGTTAGCACTGCACCTAGCTTGTGAAGGTTCTTCACAGTATGCATGATAAAAGAAAGAAGAGGGAAAAAAAGCTTTTAAAATGAAAGTGTTGTACAGACACAGGTCTATAAATCTGATTTCATACCCAAGTTCCAATTTTGTTACACACTATTAAAAATCAACCCTAACCTGATTTAATGGATACCCAAACAAGGGGGAAATTGGATTCCCCAACCGTAACGTGCCAGTGACACTGAGCGATACATAAAAGCAACATGGTTAGTTCCTGTCCTTAATTCATAGCTTGTGCTTCAATTTAAAACCTGCCTTGGGTAGGAGGGGGAAAAAAAAAAAAAAAAAAATTGAAAAAAAACTTACCGCAAATTTGGGGCTTTAAAGATT
>VXBX01007001.1:461756-480426 GCA_013400415.1 Scytalopus superciliaris | reverse complement strand
TTTTATGGGTTTTTTTCCTCCCCTCCACCCCCGTTTTGTTTTGGGTTGTTTTTTTGTCCCCCTCTCCCCTCAACTACCTGCTGAATGTTATCAGTGAATGTTTTCAAAAGCTTGGCTGGGGCTGCAGTGCGCGGGTCCAAAAATGCCAGCGCGCGGAACGGAGCTGGGGAGTACTGCTGAGTGAACAGTTAGGGAAGCGGGTACCAGTGCTGGGTCATTTGCGGAGCTGGCACGGATCTTCTCTCGCCCACAGGTCAATCGGCAAAGTTGTTTTGTGACCATGCATCAGAGCTTGCATCCTGGGACATAATGAGGGGAAGATTTGTAAGCATTGGCCCCTAGACAGTCTCATGAAGTGGTGATACAAAATGGTGCATTATTTATTCTAAAGCATCTTGTTTTACACTTGAACTTGCAAGAAAAATACTTTTTTTCCCCCATGCTTTAAAAAATAACTCAGACCGTCATGCTCGTGTTTTGAAAGGAAACAGCGGATTTGCTTTTATATTTTTGCCGGGGAGAGGCGGGGTAAGTACGTGCTTTTACGATGCTGTTTTCATTAGCCTTGAAACTGAAAATAGCGGTCACTTGCGAGCTGCGATGCAGCTGCGTGCCCAGGTCAGGGGAGAGGGCGAAGAGCCGCCGGAGCCGCGGGGGGATGCGCGCCCCGCCGGAGCCGCCTCCGCCGGGCAGAGCAGCGCCCGAACACGGAGAGCGGCACCGGCACCACCTGCAGGGCTTAACAACCAAATGACACTCGGCCGGGCAGAGGCAGCCTCAACTGGAAAAACAGACATCCCCCCCCGCCCCGCCACACCCCTCCCTTCTCGCGCCCTCTTTAAAGTTGTAGCCCATGCAATTATACCGATCCTAAGAGTTGTGAAGAGCAGTAAGTGGGGGAAAAAACGGCTGGCCCTGAGTTTCTGGATTAAAATTTAGCCAAGGACTGGGTGGAAAGTAAGCAAGAAGGGCACAGCTGATGTTTATATACTGTTGCAAGGAAGAGTTTCCCGGGTTTGCACCTGATGAAGCATGTGTTTAATCTCTTTAGCAATTCTAACGAGAATTTCTTGGATTTGGTTATGAAACAGAGTTTCCCTGAGCAGCAGATTCCTATTTGTATTTTCTGGTAGGTAGGCAAAATATTAGCATTTACTAATGATTGTATTTGAGCATTTATTCACTCTTACAAGTGTTCTACAAAACGCAAAGCACACAGCATAAACAACTCCATAAACCAGCTGTCCGATGAGAGTAATTACCTGTCACCTAAATGAGCCTGGCCCTTCGCATCCTTCAACCCATCCATCCCTAAAGGCCTGAAAAAATAAAAAACTCTGCAGCATAGCTGGAAAGTTACCAGGTCTGAGCTCTGGCTGATGCTTCTTATGGTTCTGCTGCTGCCTTTAAATTTACGTAGCAGAAATAGTAACACTGGCAGAAAAATTGTTCTCACCAACATCATTTTACTGAATCTTCTACCCTTGAACAAGTTTCTATCAAGCAGTTGGCTTCCCTCATTTACATTATAACCAAAAGATTCCTCCATCTGATAGTTCCCTACTTTTGAATATTATGATAAAGAGATAAGAGAGCAGGGATGGGTAATACTTTTTAAGGTATAATCTCTGTATCACTTTCTGGTAAGAGGCATATGTTTGGGAGAGCAGAATAAGAAACCTGTGCACTGCTTCCAAGCATGAAATATTCCTCAGGGTTTATGCTCTTCATCTTCATAAACCCAAGAGAACAGCTTTGTTTTTACTCCCCTCAGAAACAATCTAGCACTAAGCAGGCATAGCTGGAGGTTCAGAGTTAGAACTGCTACTAGATTGAGATTATCAAGCCTTTTTATGTATATCATGCAAAGACCAGCAAATGGTGACAATTTCTGGCCAAGATTCAAACAAGTGATTTAGAACTCAAAAAGTTGATCTCCTAACTTGGCCTCAGATTGCATTTATGAGTGTGTTTTAACTAGTATAAAAATAATGGACATAAGTTAATATTCAACCTAGGAGTTCTCAAGGGCTTCCAGAAAAACCTTGTTAAAATTCCATGATTAAGTTGAAGAGAGGATTAGGGTAATTCCCATGTTAGTCATGGAGTTTGAGTCTCTCTTTCAACTTGTCCAAATTAATTTTCATTCCTAAGGTTCATAAAAATTCTGTAAAAAATGAATGTTTTCAATTTGGAACATACTAGATTGCTTATGACTTCAAATATTTCGGAAAAAAAGACCTTTTCCCTGTGGGTCTAGTCTTACATTTAATCTGCCAGGTACTGCCACTACTGCTCTCCTGAATTCAAATTATGCAAATTAAGCATTTTACTGACAGTTTGGGCCTTGATCTGACATTTATATATGTGGTCTTAGCAAATTGAGTTACACTGCACACATGCATACCCCTGTTCATATGTTTAAGTATTTATAAGATGGAAGGATCAATGTACTGAACAAAAGCACTAAGGGTATATTACTTTGTCCAGTTTTCTTGTATTCTTCATGACATATGAAGAAATATTTTTATTTTAAAAATCCCCAACAATAACAAACCGCACAATTAATGGGGCTAAGGACATTCAATGCTTATTAATTAATTTTATCACAATAGTGAAAAAAGCAGTGAATGTTTTTTAATGTGACATGAAGGCTACACACACTATCAGCTAATCCAGATACCTTGGGATATTCTTTCAACAGAAAAGGAAGCAGCAGTAACAAAAACACAACCTTTTAGGACAGTGCTTTTTAATTTGAGCTCTGTTGTCATCTTAAGACCCCAGATTTATTTTGAGTAGTCTGTGACAGGCAATGGGAAAAAAGCGTATTTTTATATTCTATAAAGCAATTCACACATGTAAAATTCCTAAGGAGAGGGAGAATTTTCGGAATAGTAAGATTGTTAGTTGTTTGCAGCACATGAAAATAATTATTGTTTTAGGAAGTAAATAATAATGTATGGCCGGGGAGAATGCAGTCTTTTGTAGATAGCATCAAATGGTTAAGAAAAACTGAGTGGCACAGATACTAAAACAGCTTAAATATTTTAAAAACTGAGATAATTAAAATGTTGTTGTTAGTGCTGCTGTCTTTCTCTTGCTTCAGTAAAATAAGTATGACTCTGAATTTGGTCTAAGTGTTGGGGTTTTTGTTAACATGCTTCTTCATGTTGATCATTTATGTGAACTAAACCCCTGATAAGTTGTCATTTTATTTAGGGAAATAGCCTCAGAAAAAGTTAAAAAAAAAAAAAAAAAAGAGGTGGTCTTAGCAGTAAGTAGTATTTACTTGACTGTATCTTGTTATTTGTTACAGAACTTAAGCAATTTATCCTGATGGGCTTTTCTGGCCCTATCACTACTCTAACACACATAGCTCTACATGCTTCTCCAGTCTCTTTCTTATATCAAGACTATGCAAGACATGGAAAGGTAACTACACCTGTGCCATTAGTGGGCTGCTCTGCTCAAATTTGAAAATCAGCTGGGTTAAGGTAGAAGAATGTTGCATACAGCGGTTCTGTTTCTGCTTTAGCAACACTTGGAAGCATCAATCTCTTTTTATTTATATATAAATATGGTTATATTTTATATATAAATTATATATATGAGTTGGTAGAAGAGAATTCTTTTTCCTTTTCCTGATAGCTAAATAGGATCTGTCACCATACTTATATTTCTGTAAATTGTTAATGAATTTTGTAAAGGATTTCTCTTTGGAGAAGAAGCTAGCATATGTCATCCAGATATGATAAAATATATTTGCATATTGTGTAATTTGCTTTATGTCTATACCTTTAGTGTGAAGATCTGGGTTCAACATGGTCAAGCTTAGTGCTTATATTTTATTCTTCCAGAGATCTCATTCAGCATCACTGCCCTGTGCCTGCAAGCTGTTTGGTATGGAGAGTTTCTATTGAAAATCAAGATAGAGACCTCCTGATCAGCATAGCATCTCTATTCAGTAGGATATCTTAAAAAAAGAAGTTTTTTTCCAGAACAAGGCCTTAATCATATGGCATGATAAAGGAAGATTGACTTGTAAGTGATGATTGACTGAAAGGATGATGACTTGTAACAAGGGCCTATGATGATTTCTAATCCCCACAATAGAAAGTTTTACAGTTTCTTAGAACTGTTTCATGTTGAATAGGCCAGTAGAAAAAAGTGAACTCACCTCTTAAAAAGCTAAGTTAAATAAATATATTTTGTTATTATTATTTATGATTTGAACTGAAATATTTCCTTTTTCTCGATTGGCTTTCCCATGATGTCAAATAATCATTTTATTGTTTTGTGATCAGAAGTCTAGCCTTTTTTCTGATTTATGCAGTCTGTAGAGTCCCAGACTCCCTCTTTAGCCATAACCAGAATTCACTGGTGTGAATGAAGCTGTTGGCTTCTCTGAAGAGGTATGCATGCAACACCTACAAAAAAAGAAACAAAGAAATTTCCAAAAGACCAATCTTATTATTCCTGACTTAAGAAACTGGAACCCTAGTAGTAAACCAGCATAGATAGATAGCAATTTAATTTAATGAAATTTTAATATTTTGTTTTAATGAAATTCTAAGAACTATTATGTGGATTGTCTCATTCATTATTAAACAGAACTTAACACCTATAGTTACATTTGCCTAATATTTTATATTATCAAATCTTATTTTCGTTTATTGTAGTATTTCCTTTAGTTAAAAGGATTCAATTCTCTGGACTGGTTCACTGTTTCAAGCCAAGTGCTTTTTGAAAACTTCAGAAAAATCCTTTGTCCTTTTTGGAGAATGAGATCGAGGAAGGTATGTAATTTTATTTTTGTTATGAAATACTTACTGCCATTTTAGGGATTTTACTCTGGGCTCAGGAACATAGACTTGATCTTTGTGAAGAGCATGGTTCTTATGCTGAGGTTGTGCCTTTTTCAATTGCTGTTAAAGTTGACCAAAATCTGGTGTATTTACAGATCTGAAAATTATGTTGTTATAGTTCAGAAGAGTTTCACAGCTACATCCCCTGACAGATCTGTCTGCATCTAATATACCTCGTATTCCCCAAACAACTGCTGTGTTGCAAAAATTCTGCAAACAAGCCATCTTCATAGAACAAGTCAACATCCCTTATTTGGAGACTGGAGGAGCAGCTCTGGAATTTCCAATACTTTCTGTTGTATTAAGCACCTGAGAGATGGTAGGGACTGTCTGTATTCATGAGTTTGTTGCTCCCCCTGAGAGGCCCCAACAGCACGGGGGTGAACTGGGTCTGGCTGATGTATCAAAGGGTAAGCTGAAGGGAGGGGTTGAGGCAGTACTAGGATGCAATACTGGGAAAAAAAACCATAGTGCTTAAAGATTTCCTCACAAAACAACAGAAACACATGGCTTCCTCTAGTGAAGAAACTGTGTTGTCAATATAAGCTACAGATCCCCATCATAGATACCTTCCTTTGTCATGGATTATAATAGCGATAATTATGTTTTCCATTGTAAACATGAAGGTAGAATATAAAATGGCCCAGAGCTATAATATAATTGATATGCCTTTGATACCCTTTTCTGCTTCAAGGAAAAAAAATGCAGTTATAAAACCTGAGTTTTCGATCACAGTCAATGTTTCTAAAAATTGCAGAAGAATTCAAGGAACTTAGAGCAGCTAGAAAGTTAGGAAATTGTGCATTCAAGCATCTGAAAAATTGTTTTTATTGACAAATAGATTAATAATTGTAGTTCTCTTATTAAAAGCATTTGCAATTTATCTGCAAAAATTCAGTTGAAGGTAAAATCAGATGTGCAGTAGCCACACAGAAATATTTTACATACTTTCAGAGAAATCTGATGATTAAAAAAATCTTCCTGCTTTTTGAATAATTTTTACATTAGTATAATTTAAAAATGGCTTTCATCTTTGAAATTACATTTTGGACATCTTCTTTCTGTTTTACAGCAATGCAAGCCTAAATTATCCCCAAATGCTATCTGAATATACATGATTGGATCACTAACCTGAACTTCAGGAAGTCTCTAAAGATTTATTCATAGGAGAAGCATATTCCCCCTTGGTTCCATTAGACCCCTGGCAGCCTGGTGACTTGAGGTTTCGTCCTCACAGTGCCAGGTATGTCCTGTGAAAAGTCTGATCTCTACAGGCGCAGCTGTCTGCAACTAAGCTCTTCAAACAAAACAAAACAAAACGACAAAGGCTTTTTCCTTTGGTACTGGAGTTTGCTCCTGTTAACAGCTGCCCACATCGTGTCTTCCCAAGAGGTCTCCATCCCCAGGGCTGAGGGGAACACTTGCTTGTGCCCCTCTTCACTTGTTTGTTAGTTCAAAGGCATCAACAGCGGCATGAGCAAAAACAGCTGAGCGCTGCCCCCAGGTAGCTGCCGGGCAGTGGATTAGAAAAAGGCGTGGTGACTCTGAGGCCAAGGAGGAGGAGGGTTCTTTGGATTAAGGTGTTAACAACTGCCATGGCAAGATGAGGCATGGCTCCTTTGTCAAAGCCCTAAATCTGTGTCCTTCCGCCTTATAAACACCACTCGGCTGCTTCTCACCTTAGAATCAATGGGAGTTCCTGAAGGCTTGTCGTGTTTGTCCATTTTTTCCCCAGAGTCTTAACAGAAGTATTTAGGAGTTGAAATTAAGGAGTTTTGGGTTGGTTTTTTGTTTTGTTTTGTTTTTTTGTTTTGTTTTGTTTTGTTTTTTGTTTTGGTTTTTTTTTGTTTGTTTGTTTGTTTGTTTTTTAAATCATAGCCTTAATTTATTTTCTGTGTTAAAGAGCACAGTTCAGTATGTGTGCAGAGTCTGTAAACCACTAATTAGCTAATTGCTAAATCTATGACTTTAGTTCTTTGGCTTTAAAATAAAATCTCTTACTGTTTCTCCATTGCTAATGGATCATATCTACTGGTTTTTTATATTATCTAGAGTAAGAAGGGACCATTTTAATAATTTATTTGACTTCATCAAAGCTCAGGTTTAAGAATATTACGTAGTAGTTTTCCTAACGAAGCCAAGAGCTTGTGCAAAGTAAGGTGATATTTTTGAGGGAGACACAGAAGCTTGATTTAGAGCAGCAGAATCCACCACAAGTCTTGTTACAGTTACATTTTCACAACTAATGCAGCTCTTCTGTGGAAAGTCTTACTTCATAAGTCAGGGACAGACACTTTTTCTACCTAGGCCTTTCTTTGAACCACTCTGGAGAGGGTGCAGTATCAGCTGCTGCTACAACCTTGTCTGTTCGCAGTTCCTGAGCTGCAGGCAACAGCAGGGAGCTCAGCATGGACCAAACACCCAAGTATTCGCTTTGATTTGCAGAAGGATTTTTGCATCGAGCGCTGAGCTTTGTGCTGCTGCCACCTCGTCTGATGCTATTGCAGTGGTACCTACATTGTTCCACAGTTACTGCACAGCCAAGAATAGTTTTTGGGCAAAACTAAATAAATGTTGTAAATGCTTCTATGCCTCACAGGGTTTGTAAGTCAGGCATTCTTTGTGCATGTTTGTGATTCACCTTGAAGTTGTTGCACTGGAAATGTTATATATCCTAGATTAAATGAACAAAAGTATAGGCTGTCCTTTGACATAATATTGGTTATAAAACAATACTGAAGTAGTTGCTGCCTAAACTAGATATTTATGTTTTTCCACAAAAGAATTCTAATTTTCATTTTAAAATTGCTGGAGAGTCTAATGTCACCCGTAGTAAGTTGTTCCAGTGGATGGTTACCCTTCTCTTTAAAAGTGCCTGTGTCATAGTCATAGAATCATAGAATGGTTTGGATTGGAAGGGATCTTAAAGATAATCCAGTTTCAACCCCCCTGCCATGGTCAGGGATGCTTCCCACTAGAACAGCTCACTCAGACCTCCATCCAACGGGGCCTTAAACACTTCCAGGGAAGTAATGAGTAATCTGCATTTATCTAACTTATGCAATTGCTAGACATTCATTCCTACTGTTACTTCTTTCAGGACTGAAACAGTTACTTTCTCATGTGTCTGTTCACTGTATTGAAACTACAGACCAGTTACCTTTGATAAAGCAAAGCTTTTCCTCATTAAGCTAACTGAATCAAAGTCCTTGAGTATTTCATTAAAACACACATTTCCCAATCATTTAATAAATGTTCCAGTTCTCCCCTGATCCTCTAATTTTTAACATGCTGCTTGAAATACTGGTGGTAGAACTGCAGGCTGTATTTCACCAGCAGCAGCTTGTAGTCATTTGAAAAACAGAAGTAATACGTGTACCAGACTCCTACTCAATGCTCTCATGTTATCAGATTCAGCAATCATATTAACCCTTTTTTGGGGGTTGCTTTGGTTATCAGATGACTCCCCAGTCAGAACCACAGTTTCCGAAAATAGTATTCCTTGCTCAGAAACACACCCTTCAGTATTTGTTCGCAGGCATCTGACTTTTACAGGAAGAATCCTCATTTTGCTTCGCACTGAAGCTTTTGTAAATACATTCTTTGCAGTTCCATTTCTGGCAGTCTTCCACTTCCATCCCACGCTCATCACTGTACATCTCTTTGTATTCTCTCCTGACACTGATTTGGAGTCATCATGACCAGATTGCCTCTACAAATAAATACCCTTGGGAAGCCAGGAGTGCCCCAATCCACTGATAAGTAATACTAAGTTTCCAGATCCATTAAAGCAGCCATGTCCCCCTTGATTCTGCCTGAACATACTGTAGGTTTCTCAAGAGAAGCATGTGTAATCCCACCTGGAGATGAGTCAGTAAATTGTAAACACATACAAGACTTTCAGAACTAGTGAAAAAATGCCTCCAAATATGGATGTACCACAGTTTGAGGAGCCTGGATTGTGGTTACATCAAATCAAAGAATTATGTGGTGTTTAGTTATCCATCAAAACCACAACTGATTTGATCCATGGCTGTACCTTTGCATTGTATGCACTAAATTCCAGGCTTTGGTTTGGCTTGGAGTTTTGTTCATGCACATTAATTTGCCTTACATCTGTTCCTTCCTGATGCTGTTACTTCCCTAGAGTCAGGGTGCTGTGTAAGCCCCATAAACTTCAGTCTGAACTGGAGGATTCTGCTGAGCAACATTTAAGTTTTGAATAGGGTTCATTCTTTCTGTGGCTTTTGCACACTTTGCATACACATCCATATGACTCAGCGCCTCTATTCACAGTAGTGGCTCTTCTTGAGGAGTGCTAGGGAAACAAAAGTCTGGCAATAATTGCTGCTGAAGACAGTATTTTAATAAAATCATAGAATTGTTTAGGTCTGACTGAAGGTGCACTCAATCCCCTTGTCCAGAAAATCAATAAAGATATTAAACAGGACGGACTCCAACGCTGAGCCCTGGGTAACATCACTAGTGACAAACTGCCAGCAGGAGGTAACTCCATTCACCACCACTCTGGGCTTGGTCATCCGGCTAGTTTGTTTTACACAGCAGGCAGTGAGCCCATCCAAATCACAAGCAGACAGTTTCTCCAGGAGAATACTGTGGTAATTGGTGTCAAAGGCTTTTCTAAAGTCTAGGTAGACAACATCCACAGCCTTCCACTCATGCAGTAAGTGGGTCACACTGTCATAGAAGGAGATCAGATTAGTCAAGCACACGTGCCTTTCCTGAACCCATGCTGGCTGGGCCTGATCCCCTGGCTGTCCTGTACATGCTGCATGATGGCACTCAAGGTGATCTGCTCCATGACCTTCGCCAGCACCTGGGTCAAGCTGACAGGCCTGTAGTTGCCCGGATCCTCCTTCCAGCCCTTGTACTTGGACATCACATTGGCTAACCTCCAGTCAACTGGCACTTCCCTGGTTATCCAGGACTGCTGATAAATAATGGAAAGTGGTTTGCTGAGCACATTTGCCAGCAACCTCTGTACCCTTGCATGGATTCCATCTGACGCCGTAGACTTATGTGTGTCTTAAGTGATGTAGCAGGTCACTGACCTTTTCTCCTTGGGTTACAGGGGTTTCATTCTGCTCCTTATCCCTGTCTTCCAGCTCAGGGCCTGGGTACCCTGAGAACAGCTGACCTTACTGTCAAAGGCAAAGAAGGCATTAAGTACCTCAGCCTTTTTCTCATCCCTTGTAACTGTGTTTTCACCCACATCCAATAAAGGACGGATATTGTCCTTAGCCCTCCTTTTGTTGCTGATATATTTATTGAAACACTTTTAATTGTCTTTTAGGCTGTAGCCAGATTGTGGTCCAGTTGGGCTTTGGCCCTTCTAATTTTCTCCCTGCATAACCTCATGTCATCATTGTAGTCCTGCCTGCCCTTTCTTCCAAAGGTCATAACTCATTTTTTTCCCCATGCATTCCAGCCAAAGCTCTCTCTTCTGCCGGGGCAGTCTTCTTCCCCGCTTGCTCATCTTTTGGCACACAGGAATGGCTTGCTGCTCTGCCTGTAGAAGTTCCTTCATGAAGAATGTTCAGCCTTCATGGACTTGTCTGCCCTTCTGGATAGCCTCCCAAGGAACCCTATCAACCCATCTAAACAGGTCAAAATCTTCCCACTGGAATTCCAAGGTGACCAGTTCTGCTGGCATCCCTTGTTACTTCTCTGAAAACCAAAAACTCTGTCATTTTATGATCATTATGCCCAAGACAGCATTCAGCTATCACATCACCTGTGAGTCCATCACAAACAACAGGCCTAGTGGAACACTTTCCCTTGCTGCCTGACACATAGCTGTGTCAGCGAGTTCTCTTCCACATGCTCCGGGAACCTCCTAGACTATTTCCTGTCCATTGTGTTGCATTTCAAGCAGAAATCTGGTAAGTTGAAGACCCTCATGAGAACAAGGGCTAGTGATTGTGAAACTTCTCCCAGGTGATTATAGAATATTTCACCTGCCTCTTCATCCTGATTGTGTGGTCTATAAAAGAGTCCCTCCATGATATCTGCTTTGTTGGCTATTCCCCCATTCAACCCTACTGTCACCATCATTAAGCACCAGACAATCAAAGCCCTTTCTTACATACAGGGCTACCTCACTGTCTTTCCTTCCTTGCTTGTTCTTTCTCAGGTATTTATTGCATTTTTGCAGCCCTCCCGTTGTGTGTGTCACCCCACCATGTTTCCATGATAGCAGCTATGCCATGGTTTTCATGCTGCACAGCAGTTTCCAGCTGCTCTTGTTTGTTACCCATGTTGCATGCATTGATGTAGGTGCACTTTAGTTGGGCTAGTGATCCCACCTGCAGCCTTATTATGGGGAAAAGTTCTAATTCCTATGTGATCATTCTGAGTGCTTCCATGGTTTCTAACACATCAATAATCCTTGCATCTGTGCTGTCACATGCATCTCCATCCCCTAACTCCACTGAGACAAGGATGGAAGAAGCAGTTTTGATGCAGGGCATAGGCCGAGTTAACCTCAGCAATACCTCCATGGTAGCTGAACCATCATCCTCATCATCATTCAGTTCCACTTCAGAGCCCCATACCTCTTAGGGGAAGGTGAGACAGTCACAGAGGACTAGGACCTGCTCTGCCAGGCAGGAACTTGTCACCATTTCTCACTGTCTCTTCAGTCACCGTGTTCAGCCAGGGAGAGAGATGGGTGCTTCCTAAAAGCAAACTTCTGACTGTTGCTTTTCTTCCTCCCATGTTCCTAAAAAGTTTAAACATTTTTGCAATTTTAACTGCTCTATTTTCCTTTGACAGCAACTTTGGAATGCAGGTAAACAGCCATTCATTCTTTTGCCTTTCAACTTCAGCGAGAATGGTTTTTTGAAAGAATACAAGGCTGTAAAAGGTATAATAGCCATTCACAGTGTGTCCCCCTAGATATCTTAGAGGTCCTGCTAAAGCAAGTGCTGATGCAAGGTGCTTGTCTAAAAATAATTTCTAAGTTTGTTTTCTTCCTGGTGTCATGTGTCCAAAGAATCCTGTATAAACTAATTTCAACTTGTGTCTCTTTTCTAACTGGTAAAGAGAAGCTCATTATGGAATAAGCCTTAATTTAATATGAGGCTCATTATGGAATAGCAATTTCCTTCAATTAATTTCTGTGAGAACCTTTTAAAGGTTGCATGCTTCTGAGACCCAGTCTCCTGCTCACAATTTCTCCTGAGGCAAACAAGCGTGTGCTCAGGTGTCACTTCAGTATGAAGATGCAACATGACTACAGGTCACACTTGGACTCAGGGAATTTAAAATGTTTGTGAGTTCTCTGCTTTTCCTCCAAAAGGTTAACAAATCAGGAGTTTGGAGGAACAAAACACAATTAAACATGATGTTTTGCAGAGAAAGGATAATTCGTGTAGTGACAGATCAGCATGAAAAATAATGAAAAACATTGGCTCATGGTTTCTTTAGTGTGGTCGGTTTTTCCAGCAACTGAGATTTCATAACATAAATAGCCAAAATAACACAGAAAATTCAGACACATTTTAAGACATTGCAACTACTTGCCCTTAATCAGGCACTGCAGAATCCCATTAATTTTACAGTGTATTTTATAATTACTTGTAGGTGTAATAAAAAAGAACTGAAAGCTAAGTGCCCAGACTTCAAGGAAGAAAAACTCTCCTGTGCCTGCTTAAATGGTTGGTATTTCCCTTTACTCTTCCACCAGCTGGAGTGCATCTATGGTTGAGAGTAAGATGAGGAAAAGGTCATGGTGAAGAGCACCCTTGTGCATCTTTCCAGTTTGTCTATTGGCTGTTTTGAGTAAGATCCTTCTATTTGTCAGGAAAGTCTTGCTTCTGGATAACATCCTCAAAAGTAAAAACAGCTTTGATGGTATTAGCAACCATTAAATTAATTTCCTTTTTTTTTTTTTTGTGTTCTGCCTAGCCACCAAAGTCTAACACATTGTGGGTTGAAGAACCACCTATTGTCACAGAAGCTTTAAGTAGAAGAAAATAATTTCAAACATTCAAACATAGTTTAGCCTCTCAAGGGACATCAAAAGAAATCCTAAGGCAGAAGAGTAGCTGGAAATGGCTCCCCAAAAACTGTGGGAAAGGTGGCAAAAGGGAAGAGGGTTATTTTGTGTTGTTAGCACCAATACTATGAAGAGAGATCACCAAGTGCTTGGGATGTTTCTGTCATGCTGCAGCTTGTGTAAAGGGTGGTAGCTCTTCTCCAATGAGAAGCAGACATCTCCACAGGAAAAGAAAGAAGAAAAGGTCTGCTCAGGGGATTATTGTATTTGCTCTAAGAGAGAGATGAAGAAACAGCTGAGAAGCAAATAGCTTCTTATGATAGGACCAAGAGATCAAATTGGAGAAAAGGGGTCAGGAATGGGTCAAAGTGAAGAAGATGAATGGAGAAATGATGCCAATGGAAATCTTCAGCAAAAGACTGAGCAGTATGGCCTCAAGCTCTGCTGCTGTCACTGTGGGGAGCACCCTTTCAAAAAATGGCTATAGGACCTGCTCACAGCAATCACTTGCTCCTTCTTTCCTTCCTTCAGAATAAAACAGTTCTTTCCACACATCCCTGGGAGAAATTCAGCATTTAACCATAAGTGGTCCAAAAGCATTTTCCAATTTTAAACTAAGGAAAATGAAGCCAAACTATTATTTATTTTTTTTTTTTTCTGTCTGAGGAACACAGAGGAAGCACCATATGCTGGAGAACTGATAATAAATCAGATATTCCCTACTGAGTTGCAAATTCTTAACATTAGTATCCAGGTTATCCAGAGAGCAGATTTTCTTTTGGACACTGATGGAAATGAACCCCAGTTCTTGGCAATGTTGATTTTCCACATTAATATTAGTGGAATTTTCTTAGTAACTGATGAGGCCCTGCAACAATATGAAAGAATGACTTGTCCTGTAGAGGGAGATTTTGAAAAATAGAGGTTAGCCATATACATCTCTGTATGAGTCCTAATGAAATTAAGAATGCAATTATACAATGCAATATAGGCCTTCCCAAACAGTCAAAGTTACTGATATGACACAACAGCACTGCTCCTTCCAGTACTTCTGATTTTCCCTATGACTTCTTCACTGTGATCTGCTCAAATAATTAGCTGAAGACAAACAAGTAACAGCTAAGTGAACTTTCTGATGACAGTGAGATATGAAACACCCATGCATATACATAGAAAAATCAACCTTTGTCATCTTGAAATTTTGCTGCCATTGTTGGCATCAATGCTCTAGTCCTTGTCCCTGCAGTTAACTTGTCTCAGGAGCAGAAGCCAAGAAAGCTGTACCATGTTCTGTAGAATTATCTGCTGAGTCTGTTACTCCTCTTCCATGAACCAGATAACCTTGACATCTGAAGGTAAACAATACTGCATGTTGATATCCATCTGCTATAAAGTTCCAGTTGTATAGGTACAGCCCATTTGTATAAATAACTTTTATGTTCAGAGCATTAATCAAGATTTTTTTCAAGTGCCCTGAAAGCTGTTCAAAAACAGAAATGGAAAAAGTAGTGGATGTCAAAAAACCACTGATGAGACTGTTAGCCTGAGTCACAGTTTGAAATTCTCTTCTTCAGGGACTATCCTGCACTCAGAAAAAAACCACAACAACCCAAATGCCTGTGATAGAGGTGTGGCCTCAGAAAAGTGTATGTGAAGTAGTTCTTCAGTTAATTTTACTTGGTATTATTTGCTAAAACCTGTACCAGGAAGTCTTATTAAAGTACTGAGAAAGTTTATCTTATTGAATGCCATGTCTCTCCCCTAGCTTAATCTTGTGTAAAAACTGGACAAAACCCCGTAAATCACAGAAGTACAGGATCAAGATTCAAATTAACTTTAATGCCACGTAGCAAGATCATTTAAGCAGTTAGAGTGGTTTTACACGAATAAAATACAAGGCAGAATCCCATTGAGTAAAACTGTATCAGTGTTTAGTACAAAATAATGTACATTATCCTAGCTATATGAAGTCATGATGGGGTACAGTGCCAATACATTTTAAGAATGCTTTTCATAGCTCTAGCAAAAAATTTAAACATTACCAGTGTCAACTGAAGGACAGCACTAATTTTCTTGAGGTCATACTGGGTCTGAAGAAGACTCCTAATGCAAAATAATGAATATTATATAAAAGAAGGCTTTTGTTTGTTTCAAAGAAAATGAAATAATAATAATCTGGTCACCATGAGGAACTCCACCCGGATAATGATTCATCTAAATCCAAAATAAAACAAGAAAAGACCAAAACCAAACACTCCTCCACCACTACCACCATCCCCCCCCAAAAAAAATTAAAAATCACTTCTGAAAATAAAATAAACCAAGCCCAGTTACTCTGTTTGTGTTGGATGGAAGAATCAGAGATAGAACTCTGGCAAGCCAGTACATTAATCTATCTACACAACCATCATAGTTTTATAGATCTTTAACAATCTAACAATCAGTTCTGTTATTCTCTATTTGTGGAGAAGGGCACAGAAAAGACATGAGGATATCTCCATAGTCCTTATAGGGCAAATAAATTGTAAAATAAGTTTCCCAAAAGCAGAAACATTTTATTTGCTTTTTACTAAAGGCATTAAGCAATATCTTTTTAAGTGTCTTGCCAGCTGTTCAAACTTGTAGCTGACAAAACTACTCCTGCAATCACCTTAAAAATTGATAAACTTGAAGCTGGGAAAGTCTAAGAGGGTTAGATAAAGAGGCCTGAACCTGATTTACATTTCTGCCCTTATGACCAAATTTTTTCAACTGGTAATACTCTATTATAAAAGCTTTAAGTTTCTTTGAGTGTTAAATCAAGCACTGTATGGAGAAATTAAAAAAATAAAATTGGAAATTTTAGACCTCGTGGAAATTAGGCACTGTGATAATAGTTTTCTTTGACCCACTGAAGAAGCCTGCTGATGAACTGGCTAATAAAATCCACAAATTACCAGAAAAAAAAAAAGGAGCAATGGATATTTTGAGCATATGCTAAATGGTCACATTTTAACCTTCCTTCTCCTTAGTGAATCCCAAGCAATATTTACTGCTAGGAGTGAGTCCTTTGATTTCTATTGTCTTTAAATTTGTCATGATGTGGGAATCTGCCATTCTTCTGGCTGCTACTGCAGGGAATGGACAGTGTGCCCTCTCCTGTATTGCCCTTTAGATGCTTCTTCACTTGCCTTGATCCTCTATGTCCAAGATTTATCTTAATTCCTTGAATTCAGCTTAATCTTCATTGAGCTCCATTGACGTTATCTCTTAAATTCTGAGCAAATTTTTCATGAGGAACTTGCTACTACATTATTAAACAAATGCAGCCAAGATGATTAGACTTGGGCAGCTGAATGGTATTGAGGCTCTTGTTTTAAAGATTCCTATTGGGTTTTTGTTTTGATTTTTTTAAATCTATCTAGAAGTGACAGATTGCTACAATCAATTTGTTTACAGCAGAAGATAAAGGCTAATATTTACTATTCAGTATTCCATCCAGTTACATGTGTGTGTAGGAATTACATACTGTACTCCTAAAAAAAAATAAAATTGCAAAAGCAAACCATGACTCAATTTTCAAAGACTAACAATGCTGACAGTATGTGTCCTTTCAACTGAAGACTTTTTTTTCTTCAGGTCTCTTCAGTAAAAGGATAAGTTCTTTAAAATAACAAAGTTAATTGTAGCTAACACTAAAATGATAAATAAAAGATTTTACTCTCTACGGGAGACTATTTTTTCAACTGATAAAAGGGGTGAGATGTCTGACAGAATAATGGGATTAATTTTAAAAACATGCTCAGCTTTGGACATTATGTCCAAAAGCAATGACATGATTACTGTTGTCTTTAAAGAAAGTACGAAAGTTTAATTTTAGGGAAAACACTGGAAATGCTAGAACAGTAGGCATTTGATTTGCTTTGATGACTTAATGGACAGTTCATCTACCTTTCAAATTGATGGCTGACAATTGAAAAGGGTACATTTTAAATAAATTGTCTGGATTTCACAGTCTCGGCTACTACAGGCTTTATTGGAAATCATACTGTTAATATCTTTGGTAACAAGTCCAAGTTTTCTTAAGTCAGTTGTTTTGCATATCACCAACTTTCCCTGTCAGGAAGCATGGGCAAGGAACACACAACTCTAAATTACTAATCTAAAAGGAAAGGTCAATCATATTTAAGACAATTCTCTTTGAAAGTGAGGTCCTGATCACCTTGAAATTAGTTTGCTTTCAAACAATTTAAAATTATATTTTGTCACATGAACACACAGCTGTCTGAAAAGAAACCTTTACATGTTCTCACACTGAAGCAGGATAAAGATATTGTAAGAAGCTATTTTGAATTTCCTGACCTTCACATACTTGAAGTTTCAACTTTAATCAGTGCTAACACAGTTTTTCTTTCCCCCTCCCATTTTCACAATATAACAAGATTTTATTTGAATATTGTAGTGTGGGTTGTAAAATCCAGGAGAATTGAAGTGGCAAGTCTCCAGGATCTGACTGTGCTAAGGGAAGGGAAGAGATAAATTACCTTTCTTGAAGAAGTGAGTGATTGCTTCATGTTTAAAACGTTTCTGCTATTAGGAATGAAAAACAAACCCTTGGATTTTGCACTGTGACCTCATTACAATGTCCATGAAGAGAATCACATAAATGTTAGCTGAAGTAGGCCTTCACACAGGATGGGCTTAGAAACAATTTCCAGAGAGGATAGGGGCTTTGCTAGCTCAAAAAATAACATTTTTGAAAGATGTTTTGCAGACAGGTGTATTATTATGCATTGCAGTAACTGAAATATTCCAACTTTTGTTGTTTTAAGCAAAAGAAATGCTAGGAACATTTTAGATTTATATTAATATAACTTCTACCTCTTTAACAGAGGACATTTGTAAAATCAGTAAAGTATGCTTTGAGAAGCATTCTTGTTATACCAGAAACTTTTAAACACAAATATTGTTATTCTACAGGATTTATCTGTCTCTTTCCATGTAATAACAGAGTTCTAACATTAATAAAAGAAACCAAATTAATATAAGTACCTCTGCTTAGAACATTAGCTGCAATATTAACAGTCCTTGTCATTGTTAAATTTTAAATCTTCATGGCCAAATACATGAGACAAAATAAATAGTTCTGTATAACTGCAGAAACCTTTCTCCCCCAGATTCCTTTCTTTCCCTCTCCAAGACTTTTTCATGCTATTTTAGTGGTAGCATAACACGTTAACTTCTTTGTGCTGCAGTTTGCTGATATGAAGTTTTATTATACATGTTAATATAGGAAAGCTACAAGAAAGTTGCTTGATCTCCTTCCAAGTTTTAAATACCAATTTTAAGCAGCAATAGTCTCATTCACTAATTACTGTTTATTTCTTACATGCTGCTATATTTTTCCTTTTCTTATTTCTCTCTCTACCACAGCTGAGTCTTTTTAATTGCAGCACAATTTTCCGTTCTGCTCAGGTCAGTTTTATTTTCCTCCTCACCCCAACTTTAATAATATTTGCACAGAAAAATACTGAGCACTGTGTTATTTTTGGCTTTTGATAAAAGTAGGCAATATATTCTAGCTCTGCATTAAAACTAAGGTTAAGTAGTGTTATAAGTAAGGTGTCGACCAAAACTGCAAAAGCTGCTTAGCTAAAATGTTTTTTTTCTCAAGAGTTCTTATTCATATTCAAACATAATTCTCACTGATGCAAAGCTGTGGTCTTGTTGCTAAAGACAGAAAAAATCAGTTATCCTTTCCATTTAGAAGTTTAAAAAAAAAAAAAAAAAAACAAAAAGAAAA